>JAPYYJ010000032.1:0-25646 GCA_028533885.1 Nasua narica | reverse complement strand
GCGGATGTGCTTTCAAATCCTGTCTCCACCAATGAGCAGTGGCTCATTAAGTTGTATTAAGTTCTCTGAGCCAGAGATTTCTGTTACAAAATGGAGTATCGCTGTAAGGATTTATGAGATAATGTTGATAGTGTGCCAAAGAAGTGCTCAAATTTCTATCTGGTCTGCCACTCTTTTAGTCAAGCTGGACTTTGGAATCAATTTCTTTTACCCTTTTCCTCTAAAGTTTAAGCAGTCCCCGTCTCCAGCAGCCAGCTCTGTGGTCTTTTCTGCGGGTTTCCCCCTTGTCCCCTGGGCCGGTCGCAGAAGTCTCAGCAGGAGAGTGGAGAAAGGAAGAAAAGAATAAGAATCTGCGTTCACTTCTGCAGGAAAGCTCTAGTTTCTCATTGGCTTTCACTCAGACTTGTGTTTAAACTTCTCTGCCTCAGGAATGAAGAAAGCAAAAGAGGAAGCTTTGTGCTTCCCTTCAGAGAGTATATGAGTTGAGCGGAATGTGTCTGTAGAAGGTTGAATAATGCCCCCCCCCCCCAGATATTCCTATGGCCTGCCATTGTGACCTTATTTGGCAAATGAATCTTTGCAGATGTAATTAAATTCAAGATCTCTAGATGCGATCATTCTAGATACTCCGGGTAAGCCCTAAATCCAATAGCAAGTGTCTTTATAAGAGACAGAGGGAACAGTTATGGAGAGAAGAGAAGGCCATGGACATATGGAGGCAGGGACTGGAGCCATGGAGTCCACCAGCAACTGGAAGAGATAGCAAGGATTTGAAGGAGACATGACCAGACACCACACCTCTATTTCATACTTCTGGATTCCAGAACTCTGAGAGAACAGATTTCTATTGTGTTAAGCCATTGAGTTTGTGGATATTTATTATAAGCAGCTCTAGGAATCAATATACTATTCGATCAACACCAATCATAATGAGTATACGTACTACTAACTAACAATAGCTTCTCTGTATTGAGCATGAATGGAAGTTTCTGAAAGCTGCAAGAGAGGAGCTGGTTTCTCACGCTATTCCCAACCTGTCCACGTTCAGCCAGCTGACTGTGGTATGTTTGGCCTGTTCCTGGCCTGAGAATTTCCTGAGGAAACCCTGAGAATTTCCTGAGTGGTAAGAGTGTTTTTTTGTATGCTCATGAGTTGGCCTCTGAATAGTGTTGGGACGAGGGCCAGATGCCAGAAAAACCAACCACAGGATCAGAGGGTTTGAACTTTCAGACCTGCCACCCACCCCCTCACCGCTGAGAGATTAGTCCATTGGCTAAGGACTTAATCAACCATGTCTAATAAGGGAACCTCCACAACAATCCCTAAACAAGAGGGGGGGTGCTGTTTTGAGAGTTTCTGAGTTGGTGAACCCATCAAAGTGCTGTGGGGTGGCACGTCTGGAGAGGCGGGGAAGTGCTGCACACCCCCGCCCCCGCCCCCACACCTTGCTTTATGCCTCTCTCTTCATGGGCCGTTCCTGAGTTGTAGCCTATCTAGTAAACTGGTAATCATTCAGTAAAACATCTTCCTGAGTTCTATGAGTTATTCTAGCAAATCATGGAAACTGAGGAAGGGGTTGTTGGGAGCCCTGATTGATGGTGTGTCGGTCAGAAGGAGGAGTGGTCCTCTGGGGCATGTGACTGGTGCCCAGAGTGGGGACAGTCCTATGGGACTGAGCCCTTACTCCGTCGGGTCCGTGCTGACCCCGGGTAGGTAGGGTCAGAAGGGAATTGAGTTATTGGTCACCTAGTTGGTGTCAGAGGACTGCTTGTTGGTGTTAGAAAGGACATCACATATTTTGTGTGGGGGAGACAAAGCTCCCATGTTGACTTTCTTTGATTGAGTGATTGATTGATTTATGCTCTTAACAAAAGTGCTGCGCCAATTTTTCCGGGGTATAGATAACTACTAGGTCATAGTTTTGTTGGTCTTTCCTAATTCACTAGAAGAGTGGGCATTCCTGCTTTACTTTAGCTGATCCCCAGGTCTGGACCCTTCTCTTAGGAACTTGTCGCTGGAGGTATGTCAGCTCTCTGAGCCTCCCTTGGAAAACCCAGCATTGCTGACCCTTCTCGTTCATTGTTTCTGCCTTTTGCCTTTTAATATTGTGGAGGTTGGCTCCTGGTGAATCCCCTATGTGTGCTTTTCTTCAGGCCTGCCCAGAGGTTGTTACAAAGGCTCAGGAGGAAAGCTGCCCTCTTCACACCAGCCTGGGTGCTCGACCCATGCACTGCATCTCTGGAGGGAAGGGGAAGCAAAGACTGGGCAGTCCTGCTCTTTGACTACTAGCATTCCTAGCCCTGGTGACTTCATTCCCAAGTCTCTCCATCTAAGGCCTTGGCCACACGTCCTCCTCCAGTGCCTCTGGGGAGGCCTTCTTACCTGCAGCAGGAGGAGAAAGAAGCCCTCAAGGTACTTGCCTCCACTCTGATTCAGTACCCAGTACTTTTCCCTCGCCTTCCCTGGCCCTTCTCCCTCACCTCTGCTTGACCCCAGAGTCTGTAGGATAGCCAGAGTCTTTTGGCTGGGGGTCCCTCAGCAGTGAGAAACCCCACATGTGCTGATCCATCTGACCCTCAACTGGTAGGCTGTTCCATGGGGGAAAATGAACAGGGGGAGGCAGAGTTTTCTCTGGTTTGGGATTCTTGCTCATACCATCGCTGGAAGTGGTCAGAGCTTTAATTCCTTCACTGTGGTCTTATTGCTTTAATCAGCCACCCTGGAAACACACAGCTCAGCTGTCTTTTTCAGCCCAGGCCAATTCCTGAGAAATCTCAAGTCACTGTAAGTTAAAAATCAAATCTATGAAATCATGGTTTACTTTCCTCAAACATGTGTGAAGTGCCTACTGTTTTCCAGGCACTGTGCTAGGCTCTGTGATGCAGAGATGACTGGACCATAGTCCCTCCCTGCCTTTGAGGAGTTCATGGTCCAAAGGGGCCTAGAAGGTAAACAGTTCATTTCAACAGTGTGGTAAGTGCTTCAGGGGCACAGAGGATGTCAGGCAGATGTCAGGGGGCCAAGGGGGGTTTCCTTCTACCCCTCGTAGTTAAATGAACACAAATCAGATGGACAGGAGAAAAAACAAATTTAGTTTGATTTTGTATGTATGGGGCCTCGAAGATATGACACCCAAGGTGTTTATAGACCTTTTAGACAGAGAAACACTAAATGCATTGTCAGAGAAAGACAAACACCATATGATTTCACTCATATGTAGAATTTAAGAAACAAAACATGAGCACAGGGGAAGGGAACGAAAAATAAAATAAGATGGTATCAGAGGGAGACAAACCATAAGACTCTTAAGCATAGGAAACAAACTGGGGGTTACTGGAGAGGAGGTGGGGGTAGGGTAACTGGGGGATGGGCATTAAGGAGGACACGTGATATAATGAGCACTGGGTATTACGTGCAACTGATGAATCACTAAATTCTACCCCTGAAACCAATAATACACTGTATGTTAGCTAACTTGAATTTAAATTAAAAAAGAAAAGAAAAAGAAAAAAGAACCAATAAATTTGTGGAGAACAATAAGATAAAAACCAGCTTGGGTAATAATTAATGAAGAAACTAAACAGATTATGTTTACACATCCTTCTCCGCCCTGAATTCCCTATCCCTGGTGATAAAAACGTCTCTCTCTACACTCAAGGGCAGGGAGGCTACCTTTCTCAGGAGAGATTTATTTCCTGCTTTTAGGGGGATGGGGGTGGGTGTGGTCAGAGTGTCCTTGCACTGGTTGTTTCTCAGTAACTTTCTTTCAAAAAAACCAATATGCCAAAGTGGCATATTCTGGGGTGGCCCCCCCGAACCCCAAAACACGAAGCGAAGGGGAGATATCAAGGAGTCCTGCAAGAGGAGGTTGTACCTGAGATGAATCTCAAAGCCTAAATGAAAAATGTGGGAGAGATACGAGAACAGAAGACCCCACTAATTAGACAACAACAGCTAACAGACCAGAGGGGTCCCCTCCTGTCCAGAGAGAAAAACTAAAATTTTAATCAGGCTGAATGACCGTGGGGACCAAAACCAGTCCACACAGCCGGAGATGACAAATTTCACAAAATTCAGCAAAATTCCTGAAAGGACCCCTACAACACATCTTATCACGCTCCCTGGTGGCTGCCACATGCTGAGACCTGAAAGTTAGTTTCTTTCTTCCTTCTTCCCTTCCTTCCTTCCTTCTTAAGATTTTATTTATTTATTTGACAGGGAGAGAGGGAACACAAGCAGGGGGAGGGGGAGAGGGAGAAGCAGGCTTCCCTCAGAGCCGGGAGCCCCATGTAGGGCTCGATCCCAGGACCCCAGGATCATGACCTGAGCTCAAGGCAGATGCTTATCCACCGAGCCACCCAGGTGCCCCCTGTGGCCTTTTGGTTTGGAGCCGAGAGCTGAGTCTCTCCACACTAGCAAACTCCATGGCAATAAAACTTGCCCTTACTTCTGACCAAATCTGCATTTCAGGGAGCTGGGCAGTGGAATCAGCACAGGCGATGTCATTATCCATATCAGCAGTGAAATCAGCACCCTGGGTTGCTGATTGCCTCCTATGAATCATTCATGGATGGGCTTTCTGCTGGGTTTAGTTTTTTGTTTTTGTTCATTTTCCTCTGACCAGAGCTTGCTCCTCACCGGGATGCTCACAGCCCTGGGAATGGTGGTGTGGGGCACGTACACAGGAAAATGAAGCGGATAATCTTGGCAAACTTGGAGCAGTGTGAAGAGGCAGCCAGGTTTGGGAGGGTGGTCCTTCTGACGTGCACGTGACAGAGGCTTCTGGTCTGTCAGGGCGACTGGAATGGGGCTTCTGGCAAACCCTCCTTAATGGCCGAACGGCGGGCAACCGCGCACTGTGGTGTTTTGCTGAAACACGTCTCTGTTGTGACAATCCACGTGTCATTCCACAGTCTCCTGTTTGGTGGCCTGTAAGCACACCTCTCTTGCTTTTCCAGAGATGGGGGAGTCCATCACTTGAGGAACCCTGCTCTGTACCCCTTTTGTGCCCAAGCTGAGCGGGTGACTGGGGAGTCTAGGATCTCACTAGAAGCTGCAGATGGTTTTTGTGCAATCTTACTCTTACAAAACATCCCTTTTTCCACAAACCACAGATCTGATTTACTCATTTTCAAAGAAATATAGAACTCACAGTGATAACTCATGTTTTTGGTAACAAATGCAAGTTGTGAAGTCATGCATTGGCCCAACAAGAGGCCATGAGCTCTAGCTGCCCTGGGGTTGGGTTAATCCATCAAATAAATTGATATTGGAATGATCTCCACAAAGTTAAATTGCAAATATTTATAGGAACAGTATAAAATGTATTTTCACTGGGATAGCGTTGTATCGTATACGTGTATATGAAAGCACATGCATAAAGCTTTATATTCTATGAAAGTACAGAAAAAAGATCATGGCATCTTTAGCAAACGTGAAAACAATTTTCCGTGACTGTAGATACTAAGTCATTCTCCATGGATTCTAGACTGGAAATTCTTATCTTTCTGGAATGATTAGCTCATCTCCACGTAATGGAACAAGGTAATTTTCAGACCACATCATCCACCATCTGGCTTATCATCTGCTGGCTGAATAAAAATGCATGGGACTGGGGCACAAAAGGCTCAATTTCCCACATTACTTTTGTTATTATTTTATTTTTTTCTGTTACCAAGACAAAAGCTATATGGTCATTAAGTAGATGCTCTCAGACAGGAATGCATTATTACAATAACATCTTTTTTGATAAAAGTGAAAATCCTCTTTGAATTTTCTTTGGTAAAAACAAGTGCAGATAAAGGCAGTCTTTTGTAAAAGCAGGTGGCATTAGCTCGAACTTTCAGAGAGTGGGGGAAACCTGTACTCTTGTTTCTTTCCAACTCAGACATTATCTGATCTCCTACTAAGATGGAAAGGCAGCTCACCTACCACATTGTCTTGTTCTCTTGCCTCCTTCTGTTACTAATGGGATCAGTGCCTGTATTAGTCACCACTGTAACTTCCAATTTATATCATTTCTGAGTCCTTCAACCTAAGAAAGAATTTTCTATAAGCTAATTTTCTTAGGGTTTCCCTCTTTCCTCTTTTTTTTCTAGAATTGATTAGGTATTTTGTAGAATGTACCCCCACTTGAATTTGTCTGATGTTTTCTCATGATTAGATTGAGATTATATTTTAGGGAAGAATATCACGAGTGTGATGGGACCTGCTCAGTGTATCATATCAGAATAGATGATGTTAATGTGTCTTAATACTGGTGAAGTTAGTCGTAATCATCTGGTTGAGGTGATGTCTGAGGCTTTTCCGCTTTAGATCACTTGTTTTTCCTTTGTACTAAATATTTGAGGGGAGATATCTTGCAACGATGCAAATACTGTTTTTCTTCAAATTTTCACCCATCAATTTTAGCAGTAATTGGCAGATGTTGCCTGAAACAATTATTACTCTGGTGTTCTAGGCATTCTCATTTTTCTTCATTTCTTCTATATTTTTTAATTGGATTCTCCTCTAAGGAAGAATTGTCTCTTCTGCATAGTTTATGTACTTAATTACCTGTTTATAGCAGTATAGAATCATGGATATTTACTTTATTCTTTAAGTTATAATCAAAAGCTGCTTATTTTTTAATTGCTAAATTTCTTCCAGGTTTGACTATGGCGAGTTCCGTCAGGTTGGGTGCTGTTTCATTTCTTCTTCTCCTTCTCCTTTTGTCCTCTGAGCACTTCATTACTTTCTCGTAACATAAAATCCTCCAGGCTTATTCTGTATTTCTCCTGCCCTTGCCTTGAAATCAATCACTTCTCCAAGGAGCTCTGATTGCTTTTGTGCATGGGATTTACAATCCATAATCTGGACACTAGTTATGTTCATTGCTGTCAGGAGTCACCACTTCTAGGTCCTAGCAGTGGATCAGTATATAGACACACACATCTATCTAGCTGTCATAGTCTCTCTATCTTAAAAATCAACATGATTTTTCATAGCGATACCTCTAATCCAGTCTAGCTCCTCAAGGTTAATTCTAACATTACCTCTTTATTTATAACTTCTTTCTCTGAATGTGAAACCCGTTGTTTATATCTAAAATATATTTCCTTATTTACCTAACTTTAATATCTGTTCAAAGGAGTTTCAAAATTTCTAACCCCTGCTTTTCTAAGGAACAAACCGCTCAGCTAGACCACAATGTTTTGTACAGTTGTTTTGTTTTTAGCCTTACAAGATGGTATTTCGTAAACACTCACAATGGTGTTTTCCCACTTTCCTTCCGTCAGCTTCTTTCTTAACCACCTTCTTTAGTGAGATTATGCCATTCCGTAGAACACATTTGTTGGTCACAGTCTGCATTCCATCTTGGGTTCAATCTGCATCTGGTTGCATTGTAAAAAATTGCTCACAGTAAAAGTCTTTCCTTCGTGCAACACAGTCCTAACATTTTGACAAATGCACAGAATCATGTATTTACCATCACAGTACCAAACATGGCAGTTACGTCACTCCCCCCAACCTCCTCACCACACCCCAATTCACTTGTTCTATCCTTTGTAGTCACATCCCCCCTCCACACAATCGGCAACCATTTTCCCTTTGGCAGAATAGCATATGAATGAAACCATACAATATTGAATCTTTGGGGTGTGGCTTCTTTCACTCAGGAAGTTGCATTTAAGATTCATCCATGTTGTCGTCTGTAATAGTAGTTCATTATTTTTTATTGCTGCGTAGTATTTTATCGAGTGGCTTTTCTATCGTTCCTTGATCAGCCCACCTATTGAAAAAAAGCTCAGTTGTTTCCAGTCTTGGTGCTTACGAATAAAGCTAACATTAACATTCAGAAACATGTATTTGTGTGAATGTAGTTTTCATTTCATTTGTATAATTACAAATCAAGAGTGGGATTGTTGAACCATATGGTAAATGTTTAACTTTAAAAATCCTGACAAACTGTTTTCCAAAGTTTCTGTAACATTTCACATTGTTGCCAACAATGTGTGAGAGTTTTGTTTGTTCTGCATCCTTGTCAGCACTTGATATTGGCAGATTTTTAATTTTAGCCATTTTAATAGCCTGTAATGTTATCTCATTGTGACTTTAATTACCTTTTACTAAGGACTAATGATGTTTTACATCTTTTCATATACTTTTTGCATTTATATTTCTCCTTTGGTGCAAAGTCAAAACACAAATAAAAAAAAGAGCTGCAGTTTTTCTAAATCCATGCTGTCTAACAAGAAACTGAAAACATGAGGGTAAACATAAGAGTGGTTTTAAAACAGTTAAAAATAGGAAAAAAAAATTTGATTCTTTTGTATTGCATTTCCAGTGCTCCTTGTTTCTTTTTAAATATCCAAGTTTCTATCTGGTACCATATGCATTTAACATGCATTGTGGAGTGGGTCTACTGGCAATAAATTCTCATATTCTTTTTCTGAGAAAATATTTTTATTCACTTTTGATTTTTTTTTTTTTTTTTGGCTGGGTGTAGAATTCTATTTTTCTTTCTTCAGTCCTTTAAAGATGTCATTTTTTTATCCGTTAGTTTGCATAGTTTCTGAAGAGAAGTTGGCATTTTGTTCTTTTGTGTGTAATGTGTCTCCCTTCTCACTCTCTCACTCCCTGCCAACCCCAGACTGGCTTTACAATATTTTCTTTGTTCTCAGCAGTTTGAATATATGTGTGTTTTGGGGCATTTGTCCTACTTTGTGATTATTGGATCTGTGATTTGGTGTCTGTCATTACAGTTGGTCAATTTTCAGGCATTTTTTCACATGTTTCTTCTGTATTTTTCTATATTTAGGATTCCATTTACATACCTGAGGCCATTTGATATTGACCTACAGTTCTTAGTAGTTCTGTTTTGATTTACTTATTTTTTTCTCTTTGGCTAGTTTGCAGAATTTCTTTAGTGCTACATTCAAGTACATTGATTCTTTCCTCAGCGAGTCTAGTAATGAGTCATTAAAGACATTCTTTCTCTCTGTCACTATGCTTCTTGTAGTATTTCCATTTGATTCTGTCTGATTGCTCCCAACTGTGTGCTGAATTGCCCATCTGAACTTACATGTTGCCCATATTTCTCTTCAGATTTTTTACATACTAATTATAGTTATCTAAAATTCCCCATTAGATAGTTTCAACTCCTATGTCATGTGTGTATCTGGGTGTCTTTTGAGAGAGTGAATAAATCTTCTTGCTCTCTCACTTGATCTATAATTTCCTTCCTTTCTCTGAAAAAGGATGTCCTCCAGTTTTTGGCATTCTAAAGTGATGCTGTCAAATTAGTAATGACTAGTGACATGTGACTATTAAGCACTCTATGACTAGTTTGAATTGAGACATTCTGTAACTATAAAATATACACTTTCAGAGGCTTACCACAAAAGATGAAAAATATCTAATAATTTTATATTGATTTCATGCAGAAATGATAACACTTGGAATATATTAGTTTAATTAAATATATTATTAAAGTAAGTTACCTGTTTCTTTTTAAAAATGTGACCATTAGAACATTTAAATTGCATATGTAAAAGGAGATCTAAATAAATGGCAAGACATACCACGTTCATAAATTGGAAGACTCAACATCGCCAAGATGTCAATTCTCTCCAAATTGACATACTGTTTGATACAAATGATATAAAAACCCTAGCAAATTTTATTAGAGCTGTATATAAGCTTATTTTAAAATTTATGTGGAAAGGCAAAAAAACAAAAAACAAAAACAAAAACTCCAAACTATAATAGCTGAAACAATTTTTGCAAAAGAAGGATAAAGTGGGATGAAGCACTTCACCTGATTTTAAGATTTATTATACAGCTATAGTAACCAAGACTATGTGGCATCAGAGGAGGGGTAAATGCATAGATAGATGGCATAAAACAGAACACCCAGAAACAGAATCACCCAAGCATGTGGAGCTGATTTTAACAAAGTTGCAAAGCAGTTTTCTTGACTGGTTTAAAGTTGAAAAATGTTGGGTCTGACTTGCCTTCTTTTGTTGAGTGCAGGGGAGTAAGGCGCTGTTGCAGTGTTGATCTGTTTTCCTCTTCCCATCCTCCTTTGTTCTCCTTTGCTTGTGTCTTGCATTGTATCATGGACTTTCAGTTGTACTGAGAGGGGAAGATCAGGGAGCAATGAGTCTATGCCATCTTGTCTGGACCAGAGGCCCTCTTGTATTCTTCTTATAACTTCCTATTAATGTTATTTTTCAAAATAAAAAGCTAAGAAATGTCCATATGAGGCCGACATAGTTCTATTGGGCTACATTGAGTGGTTCCATGGAATGGTTAATGTAACTCATAGCTGAGTCCTTTAAAATTGTTATGGAAATTATTGCCTTCTCTCCCTCCTTTCTCTGCTTTACTTCTGGCATCTCCTTCCAATGGGATATTATGTTGAAGATCTTATGTCAACATAGTTCCTATTTTCTCTGCCATTCCGAAGATTTCAAAATATTTACAAAGTCATTTCTTGCTTGATCATGGCCTAGATCTATCTAATCACCTAATCTATAGATTGGATCAGCTTTTTAGGATGCGAGATTAACTTTGGGGGAAATCTTTTTCCTGCTTGAGGTCTGAGGAAGTAAGAGCTGCTCCAGGTTTCTCCTTTATTTTATCCCAGATATCAGTTTTTGAAGAGGTATGCATCTATATTTTATATATTTAAAAATCACTCATCTTTAATTGAAATCGAGGTTTAAAATCTTGAGTATTTGTTTCTTTAGTTGTCTCCTCTATAATTTATGTTCACTGTTTTGTAGGGGATTATAAAAAAGGAAAATAAGGTAAAACTGCCCCTTTCATTTAAATCCTAATTCCTGGGCACCTGGGTGGCTCAGTTGTTGAGCAACTGCCTTCGGCTCAGGCCATGATCCTGGAGTCCCTGGATCGAGTCCTGCATCGGGCTCCCTCCTCAGTGAGGAATCTGCTTCTCCATCTGACCTCTTCCTCTCTCTCATTCTCTCTGTCTCTCTCAAATAAATAAATAAAATCTTTAAATCCTAATTCCTTTTTTGATACTGGATATCTGGTACTAAACAGACAAAACACATAGCTATTGATTTAGTTGTGTTATTACTTCAATATATTTAAGTCAGATCGTGCATGTTTCAAGAGGAGTATATAGCAAAGGTATAAAAAATTGATTATAGGATTTCCTGTATTCCTCCTGAATTTATTTCTTGTTTCCACCCAGTACTTCCCCTTGTACTTTTTTCACATAGAATTCATGGGTCACAAACTTTCTGAGCTATCTTGTGGGTATGCAAAGAATTCTTGCTTTATAAGCATATTTGTTTGGGAATTGTGAAGCCATTGCAGCAGAGACGCTGAGGCACAAATTACAAACGTCCAGATTCCAGGTAAGGACCCTTGCTGCATATGAAGGGATAAACCTATACATCAGGAGAGAACTTATTATTTTTGAATTTACACTTTTCCAGGTGATGGAGAAAACACAGCGTGTTTCCGGATCTCTGGAGTGGTTTTTGTGGTAGAGGCCGGGGGAAGAGTAATGTGGTCAAAACAGTTTCCTTCAGATTAGTGACAGAAGTGTTACATTCCTGCCTTTCTGATTCTAATCTTCACCGGCTGCCCTTTCCATTCCCCCTGAGATTTCAAGCCAAGGAGTCGTACTGGGATGCCCTAAGAATGGACAGAAGATGGCCCCTGGATGGCAGGAAGGGGATATTTGCAGAGTTTAAGTACTTTAGCTTTTCCAGTAAATAAGATTGGACCTTAATCTCAGACTGGAGACAGATGTAGGCCTTGCCTCCCATGGTAGAAGGCTACACATAAAATCCCCTGGTGTGTAGCGGGCGATACTGAACATCCGAGTTCTTAGCTTTGAACGACAATGCCGGTTTTGCCTTGTCTCCCCTCAGCGCTGGGGCCTGTAATCCGTTGTCCAGAGAGCACAAGATGGCGGCCGGCAAAGATGGCGGCCAGAGCACTTCCGGAAAATGGCTGGAGTCGCTGGAAACACACAGACTCGGTACATTTTTAACTTTTATTCTTGCCTATCATAGAGCATATTTTCTGCAAAAATTATGAGTTAAATATAATTTAATGGAGACAGGGTATTTAAAATATAATCGTGACAATTTAAAAACTCTCATGAATACAGAAGGAAAAAGAGTCAGCAAATAAACTGAAACAAAACAAAAACAAAATAAATGAAATAAGAACACAATCTCTTCCACTTAGAGACAGTCCATCCGTTCCTCTTCTTTCCCGAGGGGAGGGGGGCAGTTCCCCGGAGCTGCTGTTGAGATCAGACTCCAGAGTAAAAGGTAATTTTGGCACCGAGTGTGCACATCTGATTCACAGAAGCGAGTCTATGTTCCCGACCCCGCAGCCAAGGCTAAGCAGAGTGCATCTAAGTCTTTTGCTGCTTGGAGGTGTCCGGGACGCTTGCGGCCACCGCCTGAGTGCAGCTGTACTTAATTCGCCTGCGTGTTCTCCTTGTCGGTCGTGTTCAGCTGCAAGTATTCCAGAGTGCCCCTTTTGTAGCTGGCCACCCGCGTGGGTTTTCGGCTTATTATCCCCGCCGCCTGCCTCCTCTGTAAAGAGTTCGCGAGCATGTCGGAAAATTCGGCTTGCAAGCGCTGCTGATTCTCCCTGGGAAGAGAGTGGGGAGGGAAAATGGAACTTCTCAGCAACTCATACAGAATATTCCGTCACTCCGGAACAATCAGTTCCGTTTACCGAATACTTATTTGAGAGCTGAGTCCGTGCTAACCATGGGAAGTCCAGAGAATAGAAAATGAGCCTTGCTTTTGATGGGCTTATAAGAGCGGTCATCCCTGCTCTGTGCATTTGTGGAAAAAGCAGGATACATCTCAAGCAGAAAATTCTATTTCAATTTCAAAGGGGAAGGACACGCTGCTCGGCTTTGGAAGCACGGTTTGGTTTCCACACGCCACTGCAGGGAGGGCAAACACCACCAGGACAACGGGAGCCCCTGCGACCCAACCCTGAGGACTTGGTCCCACACGTTCTAGGTTGTGGATCTTGTCTGTGGAGGCCTCCGAAAGGATGGAGGGATTCAAGAGTTTGGAATGGACCTTGGCCCTCTAGTAAGGGGCCAGCTCCCCTGTGGCCCAGGGAAGATGTGGCTTGTTTCGGCTTCCCTGCAGGCTTGCCATCTATCTGGGTCCAGCATCTGAGAATCTGCAAGACAGGGTCTCTCTACCATAGCAAAAGCCACCCCAACAGCCATGCGACTGATTGCAGCAACCAAATGCGCAATGGGGTAACCCTCTCGGTCACCATGAAGAGAACTGAAACCTGTCCGTTAGACCTGAAACCTGGCCTTCCTCATCTTTGGGAGAACACAGCCTCCCAGTGAAAACCCAGAACCACAGGCCTGCGGTGGGGGTGGGGGAGGGGAGGTCCTGTTTCCATCAGGCAGCGCAGCAGAGAGCTTCCGGCAGGGGTGCAGTAGCAGAGCCCCTCTTGGCCACCAAGATCTAGTGCAGACCTCCTCTGGTCTGCACCAGATCTGCGGGAGGTGAGCCTTCCACCCTCCTCCGTTCTGAGCATGCTCGGAACACCCAACTTCTGGCAGCCAGAGAAGGGGTTTCTAGACTTCCCATGTATGTAGTCCCTGGCCGTGTGTTCAATATGTCATCGCCACTGGCGGGCACTTGCCAACAGTTATGGCTGTACACAGCGCCAAGACTTCACTTCCCTGTCCCGCCCGCCGCACCCAGCAGCTTACACAGTAGGAGGGGTCGGCAGGTTGTACTCCTGGCCCTTCACCCCCGTCAGCCAGTAGGTAGTCTCAGTTCCTCTTCCCTGGGGAGACAAGAACGGTGGGCGCCACGGAGGCCAGTGAGACAGGTCAGTTCTAGCCCACCGTGCTGTCAGACATCCATTTCCAAGAGGCATCTCACTTCCACGTTTCTCATCATTGTCCACCCTTCAGTAGAACCCATGTTCTAATGTGATTTGCATGCCCTCCAGACACATCTTTCTTTCCAAGGGCCTTTTTAAAAATACGTCTCTTTTTTTTTTTTTCAAAGTAGAGCTTTTTTTTTTCTCCAAGTAGAGTTCTCTTTTCTCCCCAAAAGACATTTCAAAATGTCACTATAGCAACATCGTAAGAACTCTAAATGAAAAAAGAAGAAAATTTGTGTCCAGTCCTGCTTCGCCAAGACCTCCAACTGGTTTTCATCACCCACTTTTTCTTCTAGCCCTTTTTGCCACAAGATTTCATCACAACCTTTTGCCACAGTTTCCCCACGTTAAGCATGTAAATTACAAACACATGCTCAAATTAAGATACAATTATTAAGTGACATTTACTGGGCACATCTGGAGGCTATAAAATGAATGGAAACGTATCGGAAATCCTGTTTTTGCTAAAGTGTTTTTTGAAAAGGAGACAGGATGGCTATATATTTAAAAATCACTCATCTTTAACGGTTTATTTATTTGAGAGAGAATGAGCGTGCATGCCTGGTAGGGAGAGGGAGACAGAGAATCCCAAACAGACTCCATGCTGAGCGTGGAGTCTGATGTGGGACTTGATCTCACGACTCAGATCATGACCTAAGCCTAAACCAAGAGTCAGACACTCAACTGATTGAGCCACTCAGGTGCCTCTAAAAATCACTCATCTTTAGAACCGGTAGTTGGCTGCCCATGTTTGGAGTGCAGTCATCCACACACCCGTTACATTGCGGGGAATGCTCTGTGCGGAGAGTGTGTTCATTGTAAGTGTGATATGAGGACACATAGATAGGAAAGGAGGCTTTTCCAAGCTGCAATCACAGGGTAAAGGCCAGAAGCACTGTGGCTTCCAGAGACAGATCATCCCAGGGTTAGTAATTGGCTTCAGACCAGTTGTGAAAGGACTGGAATGACCTTTGAAAAGGAGCCCAAGAGCCAACTGGAGACACCTGGAGAGCAACAGCCTGGGGAGGAGAGACTGGAGATTCTCCATCCTTGGTGTGCATCCTGATCACTTCGAATACTCATTAAAAATCTAGATTCAGGATCTACATCCACAGAGGGTCTTTCTCAGCTAGCCTGGTAGAGAGTCCAGGCATCTAGGTTTTCAGAAGCATCCAGGTGATGCTGAATCAGAAGTCTGGGGCCACAGGTGGCAAATCTCGGGTCCAGAGCTTCGGAATGGTAAAGCAGACTCCAGAGAGGTGGCTTTGGAGAGAAGCAGCCTCTTGCAGTGAGAGCAAGGAAGTGAGGAAGGTGATGGGGGCTTTGACCTAAGTTAAATAAGTCCCAGGGCACATGGGTGGCGCAGTGGGTTGAGCGTCCAACTCTTGGTTTCACTTCAGGTCATGATCTCAGGGTTGTGGGATCGAGCCCTGCGGTTGGGCTCTGTGCTCAATGCAGAGTCTGCTTCAGTTTCTCGCTACCCCTCCCTCTGCTCCTCCTCCCCCGCTGGCTCTCTCTCCCTCTCAAATAAATAAAATAAATAGATAGATAGATAGATAAATAAATTTTGTCCCAGACCGTAGCTCTTGGCTTTCAGGAGGACGTGGAGACAAAACTTGGAGGTATGTGGAAGAAATGGTGGTAGCATTTCATAACATCTCAGTCTTAGTTAAAAATATGAAAAAGGCTCTGAGTTTGCATTCTCCGAGGGTGGTTTCTACTTCAGGGGATAAGGGGTGATCACCATGGGGAGTGCAGAAAAGGATTCTTCATCTTTGTGCTCTTTGACATTATTGACCACAGGATGTCCCATCTCCAAGGAGGTGACCCACAAGCGAGTGCTTTTTCTGGGTCCTCTCTCTGTGGACCCCCTTACCTTCAAGTATGTTTCCCCTCTCACTTCGTACAGGAACTGGCATTCAGTTCTCTTCAGGATGGCTATTGTGGAGCCGCTCACATGAATTCTCAGGGCTGGAAATGCAAAACGGTCAGTGAAAATCTCCTCCATTTTGAAGTCTATTACAGTAATACATTCGTTTCCACGTGATTCAGGACATTTGTTATAGGAGTTCTTGACAGCTGAGATATTTTAGTGAAAGGGCCCTTAAAAATACGGTCTGGGAGACAAATGCTGTCACACGTGGGATAAAAGAGGGTCTGGCATTGCTTTTTGGGGTCCTGAGTGAAGGGGCTCCCCAGGCTGTGCTCCATAGATTCTCCCTCCTGCTCAGAGTGCTGGCCCCTGCGCCTTGTTTTGGATTTAGTTTGTGGTACTGAGCTTGACAGCTGGAATTTGGTTTTGGGTCCCTGTAGTGAAAGTTCTAATAAGCAGCTTAAGTGTCGGCAGCAAGGCGGAGATTCAGGAGAGAGTGATAGGGTCATGCCTTTCTTAGGTTTTACTCTTTGGGGATGCAGTCATCCTTCTGACAAGTGTTGGTGAAGTCATTGGCATTCATGGTCCACCGTTGGTACACCACCTTTCCCACCGGGGGCGCCACAATGACAATGGTAAGAATAATGGCAGGCCTATGTTGTGCGCCTGCCTTGTATCAGAGGAATACCAAATGCTTAACATATATCACATCAACTCCTTCAGGAGATCCTTTCAGCAAGACTGGTATCCCATCCTCTGTGTATTCCTTCAACTTTCTGATGCCTAGAAAGATGAGGTAACTTCCCCCCGCCCCCAGCTTATACAGGTAGTTATTTGGATAGTTATAATCGTAATCCAAATCTGTCCCTTCCTTTATACCATGATTTTCTAGTACAAACCAGTAACAGGTTGTCCGTAAACTGCCAAGATACTACCCTCCCACCTGTGTTTTTGTCAGCCCCACCTACCAAAGCTTGTTTTCTCTCTTATGTAGATTTCTGTTACTATCACTGTCACCAGTATTTATTGAGCATCTACACACGGAGCTCACAGTGCCTCTACCCTGTCAGGCAAAATGCAATATAGGCTTCTGCATATAATAAATACTTACATTCTTCTTTACTAAAACCAATTCTCAGGAAAACAAAAGAGGACTAGGAAAGTGAGCCAGTGTACGCTCCATATCTAACCCACTGATTTTTTTTTTAACTTACTTATCTACGCTAAATTTCATGACTATTCCAGGTAAAGCATGCCTGAATGCATTGCAAATGAACCGAAACGAATAGAAATGGTCTACTAATGGGCTAAAAAGGAAGAACACAATAATTCTCAGGCGAAAGCAAATGTTGTAAGGACTGGATTGACTCAGGCTCTCGTCCAGTCAATGTGAAAGGTCATTTTCATCTCACTAGCTCTTTGTAGCTCCTTATTGTGCATTTTGTGTTACAGTTCCCCTCTCCTGCAAGACACAATCTTCCTCTACGAAAAGCGATCTCCTTTCTTACGGAGGCCTGTGGATTCCATCCTCGAGGCTGTGTTGACAGTGTCTCCAAATAGGCAATAACGCGGCATCTTGATTCCCACAACTCCAGCAGCGCAGGGACCTGAAATGCACAGAAAGCAGGAAGCGGAGGCAGGAGCGCTCACGCTGTGGAGTTAAGGTGTGTGTTGGGCACAGTGCTGAATCCTTCATTCTATGTAGGTGTGAAAAGTGAGCTGTGACTTTTGTTAAACAGATGTATTCGATGAGGAAAGCATTGTTATAGCGAGACAAGCTTCTAGAAAATATTTTCCTATAGACAGCACAGAAAAGTACATTTGCACAAAACAGAAGATATTCAGAGATCCAGGCTGCAAAGGTGGGAAGTCCTTCATAAAATGTTGAATAGGAGGTTCTCAGGAAGGATGAAGAATCTCCCGAAGCCGGCCTACTGTGCCAGGCCACACAGCCCCAAGCTCTTAACGGCTGGAGGCCACGATTCACTCAAAGGCTCAGGGGCCAGATTTTGTTCAATTATTATTTACTCAGAGTGATGTTGCTCGGACTGGCGTCACAACGATGGGAGACCCAGAAGGCGAGGACTTGGCATTATTGTCCCTGAGCACTTCATGTGCCAGGTGAATGCAGATGGATGGAAGAACCAGGGGCATACGGACATTCTCGCAAGACACAGAAACCAAGGCAAGACTGGGCCCAGCGGCATACTGGGTAGGGAGGAAGAAGGGTGCTTAACCAACTACTTGTGTGGAGTGACCTAACCGAGGAGTGACAGATTTTAGACGTTAAAAATTAACTCAGAAATTGCAAAACCGGTTTTGGAGAAAGGGAACTTGATTTTCTAGTTGGCTTATTGGGTTTTGACCTACATGAGTTTCTTTGTAGGTTTATCCTATGCATTCTCTGTGATTATGAACACTGAAAAAAAAAATCAAAGTATGGGATCTTCCTTTGAGTGCTGAGCCCTTCTTTGTTAGGTTCAGTGCAAAACAGCACAAAAAAACCAAACAGCAGCAACAAGAAACAAAAGCAGAAGAAGCCTACAGAAGGGAAGGAGCAGGAGAGGCAGCTACTGAGTCAGATCTCTGATCTGTGCCTGAGGTCCGCGAGGTCGAATGACAGACTCTACTCCAACACTAGAGTAAACAGGTGGCAGAAAATTCCTGCAGATATGAAGTCTTGCCTTCAACCATCAATATTTAACTGTGACCTTTTAATTTCTGAGGGCTAAGCCCCTCCAGGTATGTGTGCCCAATATCTACGCTCACTCCAGCCCAGTGTGGTGACACCTGGGGCCCGGGCAGTCACCTCAAGCTTGCGTCGGTCACAGTGGGAAAGGGACGGGGCCGGGACCCAGAGCTCCATCCTCCCTGACTCGGCTCAGTCACCATGCTGCTGTCCCTCCCTCCAGGCCTGGCAGTCTGTGATGTGTCTGAAAAGGGACAGCATGTTGTTTCCGGCTGGGGAAACGCCTGAGAAGACCCCTCATGTATATACGGAAACATCTCTGATATATGGTTGTGGACATGACTGTGGCAGAAATTTTTAACTTCTATTTACATTTACTTTGAGAATCTTCTGGCTCATTATCAAATCAATAAGTGTTTACTGCCAGGCTACCTGCAAGGCATCATGGCTAGAGAATGATTTTTGCACTGAAGTTGTCTGGTTCTCGCCACAAAGCCTGGAGTGATCTTGGGTTTTCTGTATTTTGAGTCTTCTGTGAGTCGTGGAAGGCAGAAGAAAGCAATGACATAAAGTATAGGCAGATGTGATTTAATTTAACATAAGGAAAGACTGTCTAATAATTATAAGTAATAGTGGAGTGAGTTGGCATTGCAAACAGCGAGTTTTCAGGGAATCCTGGGCTTATTCCAAAGGTAGCTATAGTATTACTTGCCTTGGAACCTATAAAAATACGTTGTGCCCCATAAAGGATTAATCTAGGTGACTTCTGAGTTCCTCTCCAACTTCATTTTTCTATAACACTTGTAGCTCATCTTCTCAAATCTCTACATTCTAGGCTGAGTATCTTTCATGGTCTTTGAAGTGATCCATGTATTTCCCGTACCATAGACGGGGGTGGGGAGGACATAAATGCCCTTTTACTATAGGAATTTTACCAGCTACTTCTTCCCTTGTAGATAATCCAATCCACGTACCAGCGTAGTGGGGAAAACCCAAACAAACCAAACCAAAACCAAAACAACAGATGTTGGGGGTGGAGGAGAGGGAAGCAATGGGGAGGAAATAAATGAAATAGTAAATATAAGGACTTAAGTAGGAGGAAGTCTAGAGGCTGTCATTTTAGTCCGTGGTTGGTGTTTATCATTCCAGGAGCTAAAGGTGCTATAAAAGGTGTCGTTCCCTAGAACTCTGGAAGGAGGGTCGAATTATGGCAGGATATGTAATGGGATGTCATATTTGGCAGGCAGATTCAGGAGGAAACTTCATGGGAGAATCGATCACATCTGGAGACCCTTTATCCTTTCTGATTTAGTTGGTGCACAGAGGCTCATATGGTTCCCATCTGCTACCCTGCTTAACTCCGTACCAGAGTGAACTCCAATGCGAATCCATATGGGGAGGCCGGGAAGATGCTCCAGCTCAAAGGTCCCCATGAAGCTGAGGATGTCCAAGGCCATCTTGGCAATGTCGATTGCATGCCTGTTGCCATTCCTCTTGGGTAAACCACTGGCCACCATGTAGGCATCGCCAATGGTTTCCACCTGTGGAAATAGTTGCTCATTAGTGGTTCTACCCCTTCAAAAGGCAGAAGAAATAAAAAACGAGCAGTTGATGGCATATCAAAACAAAAGCTTTTGAGAACTCAGTGTGAGCACAGTCCCATACTACTTTTTCTGGGACTACCTCAAGAGCAGGTCTCTGCTAATTTCTTTATGGTTTTATAGTCTAGCTAAATGAAAACAAAGCAGCTCTGAAAGATTTTGACCCTATGAAAGTACTTCATAATAATATAAACCATCTAGATGTGGTGACACTTTTATAATGTTTACATAGTCTGAATGGTTGTATATAATTTCAGGAACACCTGTAATTACCAGAAAAGTCACCGTTAACACTTAACATTTTTTCTTATGTTCTATTTGACAAAAACTAATTGTAGGCTCCTTCAAGATGTAATGTACATTCTTGTAGTATAGCGATTTCAAACCCTTTTCGTAGAAAGTAAATTTGTATCAACAGTATCCTATAAACATTATTCTTGGATAAATGACCTCTCATTTAATTTTATTTTCATAATCATATAGTTCACGTTTATTGAGTAGTCAACTTCTCTTTGCCAACCATCTCTAAAATGCATAAGCATTTCCTATCTTGTTGGATAGGAAATGTTCATGTGCTTTTCTGACCTACATAGGGTGAAGACAGGGCTAAGACAAACCCTAAAAGGGAGATCTTCTCTGTGGGTAATAACCATTATGACAGACTATTAAATGAGTGACCTCTAACTTTACTTGAACATACAGTATTTCGGGCCTATTGTTTATCTCAATGGGCTTCACAATAACGCATTGAGTTGGGTGTTATTATCATCCCATTCTACAGATAGGCAAACTGAAACTTGACAAAGTTAAAGGTATTTTATGAGGTCACACAGGTTGGGTCAGTTGAGATTTGAATGAATAGCTCTAAGTTACTTGCTCCATAGGCTCTGTTGCTTTTCCAACATGAAAATGTGGGAATTCAATTCTCCTTTACTCTTCTGACTCAGACTTTATGAGCCCAAAATGGGTCCACACTGTAGTCAGATAGAGTGCTGAACTTAACAGAATGTTCTCCCTGTGCTTCTCTAGTCTTCTTTGACTGATGCTTGCTATTTCAACAACAGATTCCTAGTCTACTTCTTATAACTCCAGTGTCTCCTCTGCTTCCTTGGCAATCAGTCTACACACTGTCCATTTTGTAAAAAGATGATTTGAGAGAATGCCACCTTCTCTCAATTTAGTACCCAAAATTCATTCCCGATGAACTTTATGTTGTTTCTTCCAAACTGCTTCTTAAAGTCACATGGGCATTTTGACTCCTGACCCTTGTTATTCTTTTACTTCCCTGCATCTGTAGCTCAGATTGAATGATGAATTAATGAAATCTTAAATTAGGACAAGATCTGAGTAATAATAGGAACCAACCAACTTTGGCTCTGCTGACCAGGGGTAGTACGATCATTTCATCCTGTTAGGTGAAGTGGTTACCTTGTATACATCATGGTGATCCAGAATGTGGTCAAAACTCTTGTAGATGTCATTGAGCATGTCCACCACTTCCATCGGGGTGCTGTATTTGCAGATGGTGGTGAAACCTACAATGTCACTGAAGTAGATTGTCACTTCCTCATACAATTCAGGCTCCACAATGCCCTTTTCCTTCAGAGACTTGACCACTAGCCTAGATGAGAAAGGGGAAAAAAAATGACTTTGACTTCAGTATTTTTTTTTATCCTGCATAAATCTTTGAGACAGTAGTAATGATCCACAAGGAATTCTAGAATTGAGCAGGGGTGATCAGGAAGCAAAGACTGGTTGCACATACCGACTGTAGGAATATATTACATATATACACATGCATTTGAACTCAGAGGAATATACGAAGGTTTAGCATCAACTTGGTACTTGATTATTAACCCTAATAAACAGGTACCTATAACTCTAGTACAGATATGTACTATGTATATGTATACACACTTGCCCACTTTTTGTCACTCTATTGATAGCTTCTTCTAGATATAGCTCTACATTCAGAAGCTAAGGCGAGTGTATCATTAGTGTAAGAGCTTGAATCACTACACCTGTCAGACCTGACTTTTTTTCATCAGAGCCAAGTTTTTCCTCCCAAGCATATTTTACATGGTACTGTTCAATATCACTATAAAGGAATAATGAATTTAAAAATTAACTTTGATATATTCTGAGCAAGAATTTATTTGATATATTTTGAGCCAGATTCGGGTCCTTTAAAAAGCAAAGTCAGACACCATGTAAACAAGTTAAAATTATGGTAAAACTGCAGAGGTCAGATAAAAGCAACTTAGAATATCTTTGTTGCAGAGATCGAAGGAGTAGTATATCAGACTTAGAATTAAGAGAGAACCACAAAGAAGGAATTCCACACCATACTTCCTTGACGTGCCACGCTGCCCTTTCATTGAGAAAATGGGTGGGGCCAACACGAGGCTAGCCGCTCCCAGTCTGCCCTTGGGATCTCTCTGTAAAGGATCCAAGTATGGAACTACTAGAATCAGAACATGGCTGCTGGGAGGTGCCATGGAGGTCACTGAGAACACTGAGGTTTGAAAGGAAAATATGACTTTCACAAGGTCCCACAGCCACAAAGGGCAGAGTCAGTACTCAGCAACATCCCACCTTTTGGTGTTTTTATTGTAGAGCATCTCCTCCACAACCCAGACCTCGAGTATTCATGGAGACGAGGAAGATCTGGAGGTATGCTGATTGTAGTGAAGGAGGAATGTCTGCCATTCTCCCAGAAAACAGGTCATTAACCACAAGGACATGCAACACTCATTGTGAGAACCTCCAAAGCATCGAGGGAAGTCTTTTCAATTGGTGCAATGACAAAGCCTAGGACCTTTGAGAAACACCCCAATGATGTGGCTGGTTGGATTCTCAGGGCACAAACTAGTACATTACCCAGAGGGAGAAACTAATGTTGGGAGATAAAAGAAGAGCTGTGACTTAACCTGGCGAGCTTTGGTAATAGGCTGTTGATGACACGGGCAGATTAGCGAACACAGTAGGTGTCTTGGAAAGGCCCCCCACAAGAAGAAAAAACTTCTATTTTACCGTCTCAAAACCCAAGAGGCACTGTTTAAATAAGTGTTTAAGTAGTATCTGGGTCCTACAGCCTGTCTTTGTTTATTCGCAATTTTGCCATAAGTAGTTCTTTTTGATTCTTGTAGTTATTGTCGGTGTATGTTTTAGTTTTCTTTTACAAATTTACATACTTTTTACATAAATTAATAAAGTGAGTTGCCCTGGAGGCCTGGTGTATTGCAGCTATTGATGACATCTGTGTTACATAACCTTCGACAATCCAATGAAAACATCTACCCATGGAGATGAAAAGTAGAGCACAGGAAATACAGTCAATACTGTTGTAATATTGTTATACGGTGATAGATGGTAACCAAACTTATTGTGGTGAGCACTGAGTAATGTATAGGATCATCAAATTACTATGTTGTACACCTGAAACTAATAAAACACTGTCAACTACACTCAATAATTAAAACAAACAAAACATCTACCATCTAGCGGTCAAAGCGGCACATTACACCAGGGGTAAGATAAAAATCTGATGTGGTGAACCAGATGTTTTGAATCCTTTGAGTAACATTATTGGTTAAAACCACTGAGGATGACACCCTGGGAAGGCAGCCAGGTTATCTGGATGTTGTTTTTGTCACCACTCAGCATTAAAAGCCAGGCAAGGAATTATGCATCATACAACTAGCATTTATGAACCTCGGATAGAAGTGGCCACCTCTGATGGGAATATTAAGGGTTCCAGCCTATTTCCAGGGTACCATTCCCGGGCTGCTCCTTGGCACTCTGGGGACACATGGATTCTACAGTAGGCTCCCTTAGGGCACAGGCGACTGAACAAACGTGTGTCACTCCTACCTCTTCACTCAGGTTTGGCAAAAAGAAACTGTCCATTTAGAAGACAGTTCCCGTGGTCTCAAAATCATTCCTATAGTAACGTAGAGTTGATATTCCAAATGAAGCATGGGTTCGAAATAAAACAACACAAGTTATATATAAAAGTCAGACGTTTCACCAACTGAGCCGCCCGGGTGCCCCTCTTCTAGGTATTTAGAGTGCAAACTAGACCAAGTTTTAACAAAGTATTCTTTTTAACTCAATAATTGGCTGAAGAATGCACAAAAGGGAACAATCCTATGTAGCTACAAAGGAAAAAACAATACTAGACAAAAATGCTGATGCTTTCAGCGGGAAGGAACAAGACAGAGCTGGGGAATCCTGTGAAACCACCAGGCAGGAGGACTTGCCTTACCTTGGGAGCAACATAAAATTAAGTCTGTCGGCTCTGTCCCTCTCTGCCTTGTACAGCTGGGTCCTTTCCTCCACCAGGTGCTCCAGATTCCGAGAATACAGCTGGAGACGTCGGATCAAGGTGTCCATATAACTTTCACTTTTCTGGTCGTGAAATAGGCTGTACGTGGTAATAGATAAAGAGCATCAACATCCAGTAACACAGTGGGCAAATATGATCCGACAGTTAATTAAAGAAAAAAATAAAAACGGCCAACACTCATTAAACAAAATTGACCTCAGGAAAAATTAAATAGAAAGAGATGTAAGATTTTTTTTTTTTAAAGAAAACCAAATGTTAGAACAATGATTATCAATGGAGGTAAGGAGGTAAAATAGACACTATGACCTTCCTGGATAGGTGGCCTGGCAAAATGTGTCCTAAACTTGAAAAGGACACACAGTGATCAGTCCCCCAGCGCTATTTCTAGGAACTATCCAAAGGAAGCAACAGGAATGTGCTCAGAAGTAACTACAAAAAAAGCCACAGCATTCTTTATAATAAACATTCAAGAAAAACCCAAATGTGTAATAAAACATAATTAAAATATTATGATACAATGGAATATTAATGTATCATTAAACACAAATTAGCATAGTTAAATGTACGGAAAGACGCTACCTCTGTATTAAGTAAAAAAGTTGATAAAATGGCAAAAATCATTGTTTTTGATTTTTGAAAACCAGTTGTCATCTACTGACAAATAGGTCATGTTTTTGACTTATACCTGTTTTCTGAAATTTTAATAATAATTTGCAATATAGGGAGAACTATTTTTTTTAAGGCTCTAGCAGTAATAAATGCAACGATAAGAGAAGGATCAAGAAAAGCAAAGCAGAGGGGCGCCTGGGTGGCTCAGTCGGTTAAGCATCTGCCTTCAGCTCGGGGTTGTGATCCTGAGGTCCTGGGATTGAGCCCTACATTGGGCTCCCTGCTTGATGGGGAGCCTGCTTCTCCCTCTCCTTCTGCTGTTCCCCCTGCTTGTGCTCCCTCTCCTTCTCTGTGTCAAATAAATAAATAAAATATTTAGAAATGAAAAAAACAATGACTCTGAGCCTTCTATTACCTCCTTAAAACAGAGAACCAGGCTCCCACAGCAAAAAACCTAACTCGGGATGATTAGTTAGGCCAAGGAGACTTAGACCAGATGCTAGCTTTTGGGACCGTGGCAAGTCCTGGTGCAGAGCTTGGTCAGGAGGTACACTGAGTGCCCACAGGGTTGTTCAGGATCGAGGTAATGTTTATAACATAAATGGCGCCATTGAAGGG
>JAPYYJ010003199.1:0-11841 GCA_028533885.1 Nasua narica | reverse complement strand
TTTTTTCTCTTGCTGAAAGATTGTTTTTAAATCTAGTGAAATAAAAAAAGAGCTTCAATTCATAATATTTAAAGTAACCCATATATATTGAAATATTTATGAATGAAATGATGTATCTTAGATTTGCTTTGAAATAATGTGTCTGTAGGGGGAAGTGACTAGGGATCGAGGTGAAACTAGATGCAACATAAGGTAATAGCTCTTGAAACTGGGTGATGGTAACATGCAGATTTATTAATTACTATGTATACTCTATATAAAAAATAGAGTATTTACATGAAACTATTCCTTTATGTAGACCCAAGAGGATGAGTACCCACGTATTTGTTTTAGGATTAGCAAATATCATGATTCATGATTCATACATTTATTAAAGGAACCATCTATTCCTTCTCTTTAGAGAAGGAAAAGCCCAGCAATGCCCCCTCTCTTCCTAGGCACTGCCTACGGAGGTGGAAGCCATCTCTTACCAAGCATCATGGCCGCCCTCGGTCCTCTGGTGAAGCCCAAGGTCATTAAAAAGAGGACCAAGAAGGTCCTCCAGCACCAATCAGAATGATATGTCAAAATCAAGTGCAACTGGTAGAAACTGAGAGGCGTTGACAAAAGGGTGCACAGAAGATTCAAAGGCCAGATCCTGATGCCCACGTTGGGTTATCAGGGCAACAGGAAAACAAAGTGCATGCTTCCTGGTGGCTTCTGGAAGCTCCTAGTCCACAAGGTCAAGGAGCTTGATGGGCTGTTGATGGGCCACACATCTCACTGTGCAGACCGTTCAGTGTCTCCTCCAAGAACCGCAAAGCCACTATGACAAGAGTAGCCCAGCTGGCCCTCGGAGTTCCCAGTCCATGCCAGGCGGTGAAGAAAATGAATAGACAGCTTTTGTGCATGTCATCCTTGTGTCCATGAAACCATAAACCAAAACAAAACGGCTCAGGATTAAAACAAGCATCTGCTTTCCCCTTTTTCCTATAAAAGGCTCATGATATAAACAGCCCTCTTAAGAACTTGAGTAAAATTGCATCACCCAGGATTTGAGAAATACAAAGGATGTGACTCAAAGATAGAGGATTAAAAAAAAAATGTGAAAAATCACAGCTGAACGTTTGCTTTAGGGCTCCAAGTGCCAACGCAGGGGTGAGTTCAGGTTTAGAAATTTGGCTTCCCTCACCGACCAGACCGCAGACAGCACCAGCCCATCTAGATGGGGTCTTCGAGGAATGGGTCTCAAGACCTCAGACCAACAGCCTCAGAATAGAGGAATCACAGAGTCATTAGAGTCCGACTTCATTATATGCTACGGCTTCAACAGGACATCAGTTCCTGTGAAAATGCTCTAAAAGCTAGTTATTGGTTTGTTTTGTTTTGTTCCGTTTTGATTTATCATTTTAGTGGCCGGTTTGTTCACCAGTTGTGGTCATTTCTCAAGAGGACGCAACGTAATCTCTTGTGATTGCGTCAACATCACGTGTCTGCTTCTATTCCTAGTTTACTTCTATAAAGTGGCTAATGATAATATTATAATTTGCTAAGAGAGATTTGCACACCCTTCAAAGAGCCTCCTCGAGCACAGGGGTCAGAAGCCCAAGTAACCACAGCCACCTTGTCCCTTTGCCCTCCCTGCTGCTCTTGAGGGCATTAAGATAAAGCCCCACATTCTGGACATCGGCTTCTATCTGAGTGGAAATTAGTAGTTCAAACATGCCTTCTCTATTCGTGTTCATTTATTTAGTTCTCAGAGGAGAGAGGGACGATCTCTTCAGTGAGTATCATTGATAATTCCGGGTGATCTTTATAGGCATTGTTTTGTTCAGTATAAACCTGAGCATTGGTCTTGACTTCCACTCAATAACTTTTGGGCACTGACTCCTGGCAAATTGTGTGCCAAGCATAGGGGATCAAATGATAACACAGAGTTTGCCCTAGAGGGGCTCAGAATTTCAAACAGGAGATAAACAAGTAAAAATGCACTCAGCCTTGGGGATATACAAAGGTACGCACAAGGCGTTAGGGAAGCAAGGGTAAAAGTGTCTCAGGTAGAGAGAGAGAGAAGCATTTCTGCCGATTATTGAGGGATAAGCAAGGTACAGAAAGGGAGGGAAGACAGGTGATCAAGAACAGTGTAGGCAAATGCATGCAGGTAAAATAGTTCATGGCATCCCCGGGCAACTCAGTACAGGTTGGATAGAAGGTAGGGTGAATATGAACAAGTGTTGAGAAATGAGGTTAGAAAATGGGAGCAGGTCATACAGAGGTAGATGCCAGAGTCTTACTCATAGGATTCTGCAGGATTTAAAGTACACGTTCCTCAAATCTCTGTGCTTTTGCAACCCTAGACTTGCCTAGACAATTCACATGTCTGAGTTTATCTGTAAGCCTGGCAAGTGGTTCTTCCGGGAGCCCATTCATGCAAGGACTGTGATGGAGAAACATCAAGGAGAATATCGTCAAAGGGAATGAGAAACACCAGGCGTGAAAGGATTGGCTTTGGAGCCGAGTCTTGGTCGTTGGAGAAAATTTGTGATTCTGAATGCAGCATGGGTTCTGGCCATCTGATGTGTAGGAGCCTGGTCTCAAGGAGCCATGTTGGGACCTGGAGTGGGAAGGGATGGTGGTGAGGTGATGGGGCAAAGCGAAAAATAAAGCCTGAGGGTACTGCTTTGTCAATCTCTTTAAAAGCTTGAGACGGGGGCACGTGGGTGGCGCAGGTGGTTAAGCAACTGCCTTCGGCTCAGGTCATGATCCCGGAGTCCCGAGATCAAGTCCCACATTGGGCTCCCAGCTCCATGAGGAGTCCACTTCTCACTCTGACCTTCTCCCTTCCCATGCTCTCTCTCACTCTCTCTCTTTCCTAATAAATAAATAAATAAAATCTTAAATAAAATAAAATAAAATAAAAGCTTGAGACGTAAACCGTCCTGCTATGAACGCTCTCTAAACATGAGAAGAGGCATTTTCTGTGACTCTCCCACTTGGTCATGGGGCGGGGGCACACTGGCTTCCCGAGGCTTGCAGTGTGTTGATGGCAGTGCCCTTGAGGGTGGCGGCGATGATATCAGGAAGGGGCGCAGTGCCCTTCAGATCGGGGGCAGTGCAGCAGGCGGTGGTCATGCCCCTGAAGTCTGGCCGCACATGAGTTCCTGCGCCCAGATGAACCACCTCCTGGGGCTACCACTCACACTTCTCTCCTCCTCTAAGGTTGCATTACCTTATTCACCCTTGCATTCTTTGATCTTAGCGCCAAGGCATGAGTAGATGCTCAATAAGCATTTATTAAACCAAGGTCAATTTACTTGTAAATTCTCTGCAAAGAAATACCAATCAAACATATTAAATATAGACCAGCAAAGCCCCAGAATGTGTGCTTTGGATGAAATTGCCCCTTGGACGCTGTTCTCTTTACAGGTCGACAAACAAACTGCCACATACCGGGTCCCTTCGAGGGTATTTTCTCTTCTGCTAGATTCCTCTTCATGGAACCTGTATGAGGTCAGAACCGCGCGGTGGTATTTTCGTCTTTCATCCAGAGGTGCCGCTGACACTGCCCTGCTCTGCCACCAGGAGCGGAAGTAACCTCCAGGCTTCTTTAGGATAATCGCCGTGCTTTCTCGGAGCTCCCATACACTCTGTGAACATCAGCACTGACTTTCCAGGAAGAGGTCCAGCCCACTCCAAAACCCTGCAGAGAACAACGAACACTTTTTTTGAAAAGGATTTATTTGTTTATTTTAAAGAGAGAGAGAGAGATGGAGGAAGACAGAGGGTGGGTAAAAGCGGACAGAAGTCCTCAAGCAGACTCCCAGCTGAGTGTGGGCCTTGACTAGGGGGCGCACTGGATCCCAGGACCCTGAGATCATGACCTGAGCCAAAATCAAGAGTCCGACGCTTACCCCTCTCAGCCACCCAGTCGCCCCCTACGACCAATGCTTTTCAGACTAGCCAGACTACCTAAATTTGACCTAGCGGAGGTGGAGCTCCCTTGATTCAAACCTGTGACATAATGGTGAGGGCGACAGGAGGAAGAAGCAGACAAGTCTAGTAATAGTCTCAGAATATCAGAATTAGCTCTCCAGATGTGTCATATATATATATATATTTTTTTTCTCAACTTGGGCTGTCATCAATATTTCAACATTTAATGTTTGATTTCCTGCTCTCTTCTTGCCTGCCATGGAAATTGAACCGAAGTCCCCCCTTCACAGAAGGAATCACACACACACACACACACACACACACACACACACACACACATTTTTTTCACCATGCTCTCATCTGTGAGCATCTCAAGCAGGGTTTCCTCGCAGGTTGCAAGTTAATGTCACAGAGGGGAAGCCGCCATGTGAGAGCTGTCACACATCAATCATTGCCTCCGATTTCCTGCTGCAAGGGGCGCATTGATTATTTTTACTTCTTGGCTGTATCTCCTCCCTAAACTTCCCTGGGGAAGAGTGAGAACCCTGCTTGATGTAGCGCAAGTTTAAAAAGGGAGGGGGCATTTTGCAAAGGGAGCTGCACAATCTTGCCTCCCACTCACGAACTGTTCTGAGCTCCGTCGGTGACACTCGGGCGTTTCCCCATGTGCAAAGGCTGCACTGCTCCCCAGCATCCGTGTCTGCTTCACTGATCTCAGACCTTTTCAACCCTATCAATCCCGAAGTTTCCATCTATCAGCAGCACTTCAGGGAGAATCATGAGGAAATAATTAGTATATCCTGAGAGCCCGAATTATGCCAGAATGGAATTGACAGGGCAGGAGTAATTGACGAGAAAATGTTTTTTGAGAGAAGTCTCTAATTTGGCTTTCATATCTCCGGGCTCTGAAGTTCCATGGGGTCTTTATGTGGAACGAGGAGGGCAAAGAAGGTCTCAGTGTGGCCAGGCTGTTTCAGAACACTCCCTGTTTCTGGAATAACGGCAGTATTCTATGCCTCTTGTTCTCAGGGGATTGGATTTATAAGCCTTGGCCATAATGTCTAGGGTCACATAGAAGAAGAGCTTTACACCAAGAAACCTGTCCGCTTGGCAGAAACTGTAAACCTCAGACCTCGATCCTTGGAGAACATACCTTTGCAGACAATAAACTGTATAAGATATTAGTCATAACCTGATGTGACAATAGAAGCTACCAGGACCTTCTATGGGACAGATACAATGCTACTGCCATACGCAGACACCAGCGCTGACCCTTCCTCCGACCTGGGAGTGATCATCTTTTGCAGTTTAGAAATGTGAAATCAGAGGATCAGACAGGTTCAGTCACTTGACCAAAGCCACAGCTTTAGGGAAGTATTGAACCTCCGTCCCGCCTGACTCCTTCTCTTTTTGGAGCCTCTGGTACCTTTTCCTTCCATCCGGGTGGAAAGACAGATAAGGAAAATATATTATTGTCAATGAGTGAGTTATATTATTTTCCTATAAAACAACACATAGACACTTGGGTGACACAGTTGGGTAAGCATCTGACTCTTGGTTTCGGCTCAGGTCCTGATCTCGGGGTCGTGAGATCAAGCCCCACCTGGGCTCTGTGCTCATTGTGGAGCTTTCTTAAGACTCTCTCTGCCCCTCCTCCATCAAATAAATAGACAAATCTTTATTCTTTTTAAAGATTTTATTTATTTTTGAGAGAGAGTGAGAGAGCACACAAGCAGGGAGGAGAGGCAGAGGGAGAAGCAAACTCCCCACTGAGAGGAGTTGAAGGCAGACACTTAACTGACTGGGCCACTCAGGTGCCCCAAATAAATCTTTTAAAAAGTAGCATAAAAAAAAAAAAGTAGCATAAAATAAAACAACACATAGAAGGCACAGTGTTGATTAGGTCTATTGCTTTCCTAAACCTATAAAGATAAGGCGTTGGTGACATCTTGGTTTGGAAAACCTTAACCTTTCTGTTCATGACCCAGGGCATTGCAGTATAGCAGAAAGAGAAATTAGAAATGTTTGGTTTTCTATCGCTGGGGGAACAAACCACCACAAACTTAGAGTTTTAAACAGAAAAAAAAAATAATGTATATTTGCTGACAACTCAGGGATTTGGTCAGAGCTTCCAGTCTCTGCTCCCCATGGCACAAGCTAGGACAGTTTGACTCTGCTCAGGTCTGTTTCCAAGATGGCTCCCGCACATGGCTGACAAGTTTGGGCTGGCTGCCCTCTGGAAGCTCAGTGGAGGCTGTCAGCCTGGAGTTTACTCCTTGTGGCCGATCCACCTGGCTAGCTGGGCTTCTCTCAGTGCGATATCTGGGTTCTGAGAGGGTTTATCCCAAGAGCCAGCAATCCAAAAGGACAGGACTCAGTAGGCAAATTTACCAAGCCTCAGCGTACTTTCCACTGGGATTACACCAGAGCTAGTTTCAAGACCAAGCTCAGTCGGCGTGGGAGGAAACTACACAAGAGACTGAATACCAGAAGAGGTGGCTCACTGGGGGCCACCCAAGTAGCAACTCTTTCTCAGAAGCATACTGACTTTGATCTGAATAGGGGCTCTGAGCAGCTAGTGCTTCTTATGTAAGCCTGAGAAAGTTGCTGACCCTCTCTGTTCCCTTCCTTCCCCATCTGTGAGATTGGCTGAACAGAATCGCCCACAATTAATACCTTGGCTTAATTCCTGTAACTTCCACACTCCTGTGGGATTAGTGTTCTTCTGGCTTAGAATCTGGCAATTTTGAAGTAACACTAATAAAATAAATCAGGGCTCAATGTCTGTGCAACATAGAGACTCAGGAGTTGGGTAACAGTGGCAAACCTCGTACTTTTTTCTCACCGAATCCTGAGATATTGGATGTTATGTTTTCTTACCGAGAAGAAAAGGTGAGGAGAGAGATTCTACAACACTTTACAGGGTGTTGACATGAAAGAAGACTGACTTTGTGGACACAGGATGATTGATCACAAAGATTATAGTCTTGGGAGTAAACAAAGGCTGGATATAAATCTCACTCTCGCTGCTGAGTGGATGCTTCTCTCGGAAACTCAAATGCTGTTAGCCTTACTTTCTCTATTTTAAAAGTGACATTCTGGATAAGCTAAATAAGATATTAGTTATAAAGTGCCTCTCACAGAGACTTGATTACTGTATATACTCAATAACTGGTATTGTTTTTATACTTGTTGTCAATATTAATAAGAAAACAGTTACCACTCTTAGTGACCTAAATAATCAACACCAAGAAAGACACCAAGTGACTTATATCCTCATTTTCTTGCTTTCTTTGCACCAGGATTTCCATATATTCGTTCCAGACTCTGCTTTGGAATCAGTCCCAAGTTCCATCGGATTGTGTGGTGTTGTAGGCAGTTATCTCTAAATCTGGATTTCCTCTCACAAAAGAGGTAAGAAGATGTTTAAATTAGATATGGAGTAATTTCACACCCTATTTGGGGTTTTATAATTGGATGAGAGTTTTTAACACTGTAATTATCACCCATAATAGCATATGGGTTCAAGTACTGTATCAAAGATTGGAAAATAACAGCACCTTAAGTCTTTGGTTATTTTTCTATCTCCATAAGAGTTTAAGGATCAACAGTCCAGGACTTAACATGATGACTCTACATCACCACCTTTCTCTCTTGTTGCTCTGCCAACCTCAATCTCCTGTCTAAGGGGGCAACCCCAAATTCCACCCTTACGTCTACATTCCCATCAGTGGGAAGTACAGAGGAAAAAGTGAAGTTGGGGCCCAGAAATTGCCCACATCCCCTCTGCACACATAGCATGGGCCAGGACATAAGGATATAGCCCCCTGAACTTCAAAAGAGGCTGAAGGGGCACCTGGATGGCTCGGTTGGTTAAGTGTCTGCCTTCGGCACAGGTCATGATCCCCGGGTCCTGGGATCGAGTCCCAAGTCAGGCTTCCTGCTCAGCCTGACAGCCAGAGTGTCTGTTTCTCTGATCCCTCTGCTGTTTTTCCTGCTTGTGTCTCTGGCTCTCTCTCTCTCTCGCTCGCTCTCTCTCTCTGTCAAATAAACAAATAAAATCTTAAAAAAAAAAAAGAGAGAGAGGCTGGAAAATGCAATTTCAGCAGGGTGGTTACCTGTCCAGTGAAAACTCAATCATTCAATCGCTGAAGGAAAAACAAAAACAAAAACAAAACAAAGTATAAATATTGAAGACAACCAACAGCTGTTCCACATAACCTGTAATTGAATCTCTACTTGGCTCAATGTTTTCATCTGTTTTGTTTTGTTTGGAAACATTTTTATGTGTCAGAATCCTTTTAAAAAAGGAGACTTTGAGGGCACTTGGGTGGTTCACTTGGTTAAACATCTGACGCTTGATTTCAGCTCAGGTCATGGTCTCAGGGTTGTGGGATCAAGCCCCACGTCAGGCTCCCTGCTCAGTGGGGATTCTGCTCTCTCTCTCTCCCTCTGCCCCTCCTCCCCAGAGTAAATAAATAAATCTTTAAAGAAAAGGGGACTTTGCATTAGATACAATGTTTAAAAAAGGAAGCATAATTGTTTTGCATTTAGGTTAATAGGTAACATGTATTTTTAATTTCTCAATTACAAAGTGCTATATTTTATAAGTTGAAATGGATTTGTGGGATTGAGGGCTGCAGGGAGAATAGTTTATTATAGGGTTAACAAACTTTTTAAAAAGGGGGGTTTAGGAAGTATTTTAGGCTTTTTTTTTAAAGAAGATTTTATTTATTTATTTGTCAGAGAGCGTGCATGTCCAAGCAAGGGGAGCAGCAGGCAGAGAGAGAAGCAGACTCCCCACTGTGCAAGGAACCTGATGTGGGACTTGATCCCAGGACCCCAGGATCATGACCTGAGCCAAAGGCAGCCACTTAACCAATTGAGCCACCCAGGCATCCCATAGGCTTTAAGGGACGTTCTGTCTCTGAAGCAAATACTTGACTCTGCCTTTGCAGTGCAAAAGCAGCCATAGGCAACACATAAATGAATAGCTATTTTTGTGTTCCAATAAAGCTTTATTTATAAAAGTGGGTGATGGGCCAGATTTGGTTCATGTGCAAGTTTACCAATTCCTGATTTATAGGCTGCATAATGGTTAATGGCAAAAATGTTCTATCCTCCCTTAGAATTAGATTATTGATATCTCCTGAGAGATGCCATGTCAATATATACATTTATCTCTGACCCCATTGACCAACTAATTTGAGCAGAGAGAAAAGCTGGTACACTGGGACCATCATCACTTGATCACTGATGCTGAATGAATTGTAATATGGTAATTATTGGTCTCCAGGAATAACTAGTTGGACATTTGAAATAATCACTTTATACATCATAGAACACATAAGCAGAAGAGACAACGTTCCGAATATTCCCAGTCTTGCAACTTTTGTTACTCTATTACATATTCAATTAGGGAATTCAACGTATTTAATTGTTAATAAAGTCTCTTTGAGTTCTAGACTTCTAGGATTCACTGTAAAAGTTAGTACTGGCATTTCCCCAAGAAGATTGGGTGAGTGAGTTCATTTGCTCAACGAATATTTTTTAGACAATTATGATGGTCTGGCCATTGTTTTGTGCATGAATGGAAGGTCACAGAATACTACTAAATAGATTTTTGGTCTCATGGGGCTTACATGCAGTGGATATAAAAAAGGAATAAAAGGAAGGGAAGAATGAAGGAAGGAACAAAGGAAGGAATGAAGGATGAAATGAAGGAGAAAGATAACAGAAGAAAATCAGATAGTCATAAGTAGAAAAAGTAAAATAGGGTGAGAGAAGCCAGGCAAAGCCTATTTGAAGAAGTTACATATAAACCTCCATTTGTAAATAACGAAGAAGATTTTCTTCAAGTTCACATGATGATAAGGAGGAAGATCATTACAAGCAAGGGTATCAGGTAATACAAGGCAGGAACTGAACATGTTCTAGAAACCAAAAATGGCCCTAAGTAAATGTGGCAAGAAGAAGGACAGAGGTGTGCCAGAGGAGCCTGGAAATGTAGGTGATAACCAGATGACACGAAGCCTTATAGTCCTTGGTACAGGGTTTAGACTGTATTTTAAATCCAATAGGAATCCTTTGAGGAATTTTAAGCAGGGAAAGTATTGAGTGGATAAATGAAACAATTATAAAGAGTAGAAAAAGAAACCGTATCTTCAAAATGCTTTACATTTTTTTAGTGTGTTTGCTACTGTATAGTTATTATTTCAGAAGGGAATGTTGCCATTAGGAAAACAAAAAAAGTAGGGGCGCCTGGGTGGCTCAGTGGGTTAAAGCCTCTCCCTTCTGGCTCAGGTCATGATCTCAGGGTCCTGGGATGGAGCCCCACATCGAGCTCTCTGCTCAGCGGGGAGCCTGCTTCCTTCTCTGCCTGCCTGCCTCTCTGCCTACTTGTGATCTCTCTCTCAATTTCTCTGTCAAATAAATAAATGAAATCTTAAAAAAAAAAAAAGTAAATGGTGCTGCCTAATGGGCAGGCATCGAGGTGTAATTCTGAGGTCATGGCTGGAAGGATTTAGAGTGTTATGTGGTAGTTACTACCAGCTGCCCTTAGTAAAGTACTACAAGGAAGAGGTGAGCTCAGGCAAGAATCAGCTGTTTATAAGTGGAGACCAACATGTGTACAGAAAATTAAAAGACGACGGACCTTCCAGGGTCTAACAAGTCATCTGTCAGGAAGCACGGTTGACAGGTCCCCCCTAGACTTGATCGAGAGTTTTGCACAACAGCTGGAGATCCTAGACTTTGGACTGTGTTTGTGGGAGAGGACGAGGAAGAAATGGGTATCTTCTGGCCAAAAAGGTGAGATGTTGTTAGAGGCAGAGTTGTTTTCTCTTCGTTTCCAGGCTCTCTTGCAGTTTGGTGTGATAGATTACCACAAATGATAAAGAAAAGTGGTGTGTGTCATCTTTGGGACTGTCCATAGAATTGCCCATGCAGAATCCTCCGTAATTCTCTCTTCTGCTTCCTTGATGTGGGTAGGCAATGGTGATCTCAGAAACAACATGTTCAAGATGGCAGAACAATATGCTATAGAACTCGGGTTCCTGAAGCACAGCCTGGAGAAGAGCCCCTGCTGATGAGGAACACCTGTTTTTGACTCTAAATGAGTGAGAAATACACTTCTATTGTGTTTGAGCCATTATGGGGTTTTTACGGCATTGCCTGAGCTAACAGTTCCTTGACTGAGGGGCAGGTTTGGGGGAAAAGGCCAGATGGAGAGTTTTGTTTGTTTGTTTTTGTTTTTCTCTTTGTTTTGCCACATTAAGTTCTTGATGCATATTGGACAAGTGGTTTGCCTCGTAAGCACTTGGAATATAGAAGTCTGGAATTCTCGGGAGGGATCGGGGTGGACATTTGGGAATCACTGGAACTAGATGTTATTTAGAGCCACAGGACCCAGTTTATAGTTAAGAGAAGGAGCTTTTAGGAGCCAGAAGCAGAAAAGAAGCCAGAGGTAAAGGCAAGGATACACCAGCCAGTGAAGGAGAAGAAAAACCAGGAATGAGTGATATCACCCAAGGTGAACCCCGCCTAAATACAAGTTCGTGTCTGAGGTTTCTAAAATACACATCACCCCAGGGGTCTCTCTGGGAGGTAAAACTTTGCAACCCTTGGGGTAGAATGTCAAAGTTTATTTCTTCAGAAGTAAACTGTAAAGGAAACCACCGGCTCAGTAGACCGCACACCTGTGTTTTCTGTAGTCCTTTGCTCAAGGGAATAGTGAGTCAGAACATTTGAATTTAATGCTTCACTTTGTAATCCCCTGGGTACCAATGGGGCTACATAAACACCCATTTCCTGTAACCTCAGACCATACATCCAGTTCTCACCTCACTCTTGTCACCCACACATACTGACAGGTTTCCTCCTCCCACTACAAGGTCTGAAATGAGACATACAGGAGGAAAAAAAAAAAAA
>JAPYYJ010003198.1:0-11847 GCA_028533885.1 Nasua narica | reverse complement strand
TTTGGAGGGGAGGGGGTGGGGGTGTGGGCGAGCCTGGTGGTGGGTATTGAGAAGGGCATATATTGCATGGAGCACTGGGTGTGGTGCATGAACAATCAATCTTGTAACACTGAAAAATTAAAATAAACATATTTGGGGAGAAAAAAACAAGAGTCTATATACAGTGGAAACAAAAATGTACAAAATCTTTACTCACCAGGAGCTTTGCTCTAAACTAAAATAAGGAAATGAAGTTATACAAATGCTTGGTGGAGAGGCAGTCACCATCATTACATGAACCAGGTATACCAGAAAAATCAATTTTCTAACTGCAGACCAATCAGACCAACTGTAAAATATTCTTGGCATTAAAATACAGATGAACATATCAAATTCTCTGTCTGTTGCAGTGAGATCCATCTTAGAGGTACTGAGGCATAACAAATATAAGTAACTAAATACAGAACATGTATCAAGATATATTTTTGTTCTGTAAAACATCTCATCTGGAAATAAATTACCCCAAACACACCCTGAGCATAAGACTTTGGGATGATGCTACTCTCTGTGAGCCCAGTCCTATAATACAGTTTCCTATGGATTACAGATTCTGATATCAGAGCATTCTGGAAAGTGTGTTCTCTCACATGCTACAGAGAAATAATTCAAAGTTATATCTGCTTTCCAACTACAGACACTGCAGTCATCCCCTCCTACTTGTAATCTCTACACCTCACTCCATCTTTTTATCCTTCAGAGGTGCATGGAAATAGCCTTTGCTGTTAAGATGAAAGGCAGCACAGGCATATCACCCTACTTTAGAAGCTGAGTGGGTAAGCCACTACATGTTTAAGCCTACCACATGTTTAACCTCTAGGCTTAAACATGTATGGTAATTTCACCTACCAATAATCACTGGATAAAAGACAAGGACTAGTTAGTTATTTTTGTTTTTGTTTTATTCTATTAATGTATCAACAAGAAGAAACATATGCAAGCTACAACATACGGGCTTTAGGTTTAACATGGTTTTTAAAATGTTATGAAATATTCCAGTGAGGACTGAGCTGTTGGGGGGGTGGGGAAGTGGAAGGAGAGGTCTTCACAAAAAAGTTAAATCCTCCTATGTTCACATTAGTTCTAGTGCAATCCCACCTAAGACAAAAGAATAGATTATAAACGACCAAGTATTTCTTCTTTAATACAAGGGTAGTAACACTTTTTTCTCTTGATGACCACTAATTCATATACAGACTAAACAAATCATATAAAAAGCAACTTAATTTATTTTTTTACCTCAATGAAGAATAAACTATTCAATCCATTACATTTTAAGACCAGAATATTTTAAGAACAGAATATAACACTAAAAAATAGTTTAATTTTAAATAAAGCTAGTTGTACAAAGGCTAATATAGAGTAAAATCTAGAGTTTAGTGACATATGCATAGGCAGGACTAAATACATAAGGCCCAATGAATAAATGAGCATACAATGAGAATAATAGGAAAAGAGAAAAAGTGCAAAGGTATAAAAAGAAAAAATGGAGTAGCTAAGCTATATCATTACAGTGCCAGAGAATTTTGAAATATTAATAGTGGCAGGCTTTGGATAGTCTTCACTAACCAGTAACCTTTGATTTTCTTCTTAAACTGTTAACTACCATTTACTCATCTTCAACTGCTCTACCATGAATAGGAAAATTAGAGATGCCTATTTGGAGAGGAAAATACTCTCTAGAAAGCCACATCATTCTAAAACAAAAAGAAAACAAAGCAATGGTCTTAGCTTAATTTCCCTACTGCTGATTTCAACCTAATAAAACTTAATGACTCCAGCCCTGGCTAACCTGCCTATTTTCTCATGTCAAAAGAGACTCTGAAAAATTGATTTTAGTATTCTATGGTTTATTTTAATAACAAAATACACTATAAAGATCCACGAAATAATTAACAAATAACTTTGTTTTTAATAAGAGGTAAGGGGTTGGGATTGACTGCAAAGGAGTGGCATGATAGAATTTTTAGGGTATGGTACTATGATGGAGAATACATGACTAAGCATTCATCAAACCCTTTAGAACTATATAGCACAAAGAATGAACATTACTGTGTGAAAATTTTTTTAAATATATCATCCAGGATGTCTGGGCAACCAGGATGGAGTGCAGACTAACAAATGAAACTAACAGTACGACCAATAACATAACCATACTTAGGAGAGTAGGGAAGAAAGGAGCTGACATAAACAACTTTGCAAAATAGTATTTTGACTGCATATTGTAAGACTACCAACAGAAAAATTTTACACAAACACTGCTCTCTAGCTGAAAAATGTTTCTCACAGTGGTATGGGTTAGCAACTCTGAAAATACTTCATATGTATAACAGGGTTGAACAAATAAGAACTATAAATACACCACAGACAATGAGAGCCAAGTTTCTTACTATCAAAGAAAGAAGTTATGAATATTCAATAGGGAAAAGGTTGGAATTAACTGTGCTGAATTAGACATACCAATATAAACTAATGTTTATTTTAATATACATACAAATAGAGAAATAAGCACAGAGATATGTGTATTCATGGATTAATATAAATACATATATCCTAGCTCTGTCTATATCAAGAGAACCTAGAAGTATGGACACATCAGTAACAAAAAGCCTACTCAGTGCCCAGATCTTGGTTTTTAAATACCATGCTCCAGAAAACAGAACTATGGTTCCTTGGAGAAATGGCTGATGGTAGGGCTAAGGCAGGAAAATCCAAGATGAGGCTGGAGCACCTTGTAGTGCCAGAAAGTGAGGAAGTACTCAAACAATAAAATATCAAAGAATCAGGAGCTAAACTGAAAGAATGTCCAATGGCTAAAGGTGGAAGATTTGAATAAAAATTAAATCATGATTGAACTAGATTATAATACAAAGAATAAAATAAATATCCATTAATCCAAGATGATATAAATAAATAAGCAAATAAGATATAATAAATTTTCTTTATAAAAGAATTCCAAGGGGCACCTGGGTGGCTCAGTCATTAACCATCTGCCTTCAGCTCAGGTCATGATCCCAGGGTCCTGGGATCAAGCCCCACATCGGGCTCCCTGCTCAGGAGGAAGTCTGCTTCTCCCTCTCCCACTCCCCCTGCATGTGTTCCCTCTCTTGCTGTGTCTCTCTCTGTAAAATCAATAAATAAAATCTTACAAAAAAAAATTCTTGGGGCACCTGGGTGGCTCAGTGGGTTAAAGCCTCTGCCTTCCGCTCAGGTCATGATCTCAGGATCCTAGCATCCAGCCCCGCATCTGGCTCTCTGCTCATCAGGGAGCCTGCTTCCTCCTCTCCCTCTGCCTGCCTCTCTGCCTACTTGCGATCTCTCTCTGTCAAATAAATAAATAAAACCTTTAAAAAAAATTCCAGTTAGTCAAGGTAGAAATAACTAGGTAAATAAAAAAATTACCTCTAGGTCAGAGTAATAATTGTTGTAGGCAGGCAAAACCCACTGATGATTGCCAAAATTAGGAGAAAATCTTTTAGGAGAAACAGAGTATTTGCATAGTTTCATAATACCTGATCCCAAAAAATATTTATTAATAATTGTGGTGGTTTTATTATATATCTACATGTGGAGGAATATTTGATATTCTTCCATCTAAGAGGAGAAACCTAATTCTCTCCCCTTGAGTATAGACTGTTCTTATAAATAACAGAGTTCAAAAAGGGAAAAATAGTAACTTTAGGGTGAAAACACCTTGAAGATACCACCTAAACCTAAAGATTTAGGTAACATCAGTAACATGTCATGATAATATCATGTACCCTTTCATATCTATGATGAGAAGGATATTACTACAACCCAAGTCTAATCATGAGAAAATATTGGACAAACTCAAATTGAATGACATTCTACAAAATAACCAACTACTACTATTTAAACATGTCAAGGTCATGAATTATAGCTAATAGCAAACAAAGGAGATAAATTAGAATAAGAACTACTCAATTTGAAAGAAGACCAAAAAAAGAGAAAAAAAATGATGAGACACATATAAAACAAACAGCAAAAGAATATACTTACACCTAGCTATATAGTCACATTAAATTAAATGGTCTAAATATCCCAAATAGAAAGCAGAGGCTATCAGATTCAATTAAAAAAAAAAAAGCAAGACATCTTTAAATATTGACACAAATAGGTTTGAAATAAAAGGATATGCTATGCTAACACTAGTCAAAAGAAAAGTGGGTTATATTAATATAAGTTATATTAATATAAGACAAAGTGGACTTCAGAGCAAAGAATATTACCAGGCATAAAAAAGGTCATGCATGATGATAAGGGGTCAATTCATCAAGAGGACATAAGAATCCTAAACAATCATATACCTATAACAACGGTGCAAAATAGATAATGCACAAATCCATTTGTTAAATTTCAACTCTCTTCTCTCAATGATTAATAGAATAAGCAGAAAGGAAATCAGTAAGAACAGACTTCAAAAGGACTATCAACTTGATTTAGTTGATATTTATAGAACACTTCACTCAAAGACAACAAAATACATTCTTCTCAAATGCACATGGAACATTTACCAAAGTAGACCATTCTGAGCAATGAAATAAATCACAAAAAAAATTAGAAGATTCAAGTAATACAAAGTCTGTTCTCTAACCACAATAAAATTAAATTAGAAATCAATAACAGAAAGGTATCCAGGAAAGCCCTAATCTTTGGAAATTAAACACTAAACACTTTTCAATAACCCATAGATCAAAGAAAAAATCTAAAGGGAAAAAAAGTATTTTGAACTAAACAAAAATGAAAACATGACATATCAGAATACAGGGTAGACTGCTAAGGCAGTAATTACAGTGAAACTGACACCACTAATACCCTACCCTGGGAAAGAGGGTCTCAAATCAATAACCTTGTCTTCTGCATTATGAAAGTAGGAAGAAAGAAGCAAATTATATGCAAAGTAAGCAGAATAAAGAAAATGATAGAGATCAAAGCAGAAATTATGAGACAAAATAGAAAAAACAGTAAAACCAAAAGTTAGTTCTGTGCAAAGATCAATAAAATTAATAAAACTCTACTTAGATTGCAGGAAAAACTGAGAGAAGACACAATATCAGGCATGAGAGGGAGACATCACTACAATTGTATAGATATTTTTAAAATGAGGCAATATTACAGGCAAGTTTACACTAATTATGACAACCTAACATAAATTCCTTGGAAGACACAAACTACAAAGCTCACTCAAGAACAAATGAGTAATCGGAGTAGCTATATGTCTACTAAAAAAAAAGAAAAGACACACAAAAAACAAAAAGAACAACAATAAAATTTCTCCAAGCCCAGACAGGTTCACTGGTGAATTCTACCAAATATTTAAAGAAAAAACAATACTAAATCTGAATTCTTCCAAGAAAAGTAGAGAGAAGGAACTATTTCCCAACTTATTTATGAGGCCAGCATTACTTTAATACCAAAACCATTTACAGGAGAACTACAGATCAATATATCTCATAAACACAGACGCAAATGTTTCAAATAAATGGGCATGTGGGTGGCTCAGTCAGTTAAGTGCCTTTAGCTCAGTCATGATTCCAGGGTCCTGGGATTGAGTCCCATGGCAGGCTCCCTACACATTGGAGGTTTGCTTCTCCCTCTTCCTCTGCCTCTTCCCCTCCCCTGCTTGTGCTTGCTATCTCCTTCTCAAATAAGTAAAAACTTAAAAAAAAAATCTCCCAATAAAATCTTAGCAAATCAAATCCAAAAATATAAAAAAGACCAGCTAAAGTTTATTCCAGGAATGCAAGACCACCTTCACTAAAAACCAATCAATGTGATTCCTCATATAAAAAGCTAAAAACTATATGCTATTCTCAATATATACAGAAAAATCATTTGACAAAATCCAACATCCATTCCTGATAAAAATATTCAGAATAAAAAGGAATCTCCAGGGATAGACAACAGAAAAAAATAGAAGAAAATGAATAAACCAAAAGCTAGTTCAATTAAACCAAAATTAACAATAGAGAGAATTTCCTAATATTGATCAATAGTATCTACAACAAATTTACCACTAAGATTACAATTAATGATGACAGATTGAATGCTTTTCCCCTAAGAACTGGAATAAGAAAAGGATATCTCCTCTCATCATTTCTAGACAATACTGTGTTGGAAGTTTTAGAGACTGTGATCAGGCATGAAAAAAGTATTTGAATACAGCCAGACTGGAAAAGAAGAAATAAATCTGTTTTTATTTGCAGATGACATGATCATACAACAGGAGTCAGCAAACTACAATCCAAGTCTATGTACAACCTGCTTTTTTTTTTTCTCCGCTTTGTTTTTTTGTTGCTGTTGTTTGTTTGGGTAAATAAAATTTCACTGGCACACAGCCATGACCATCCATTAACATATTGTCTATGGGTGTTTCACTTTAAAATGGCAGAGTTGAGCAATTGTGACAGAGATCTTTATGGAAGAAAAATAAACAAAAGAAAAGATGCTCAACATCATCAACCACTACTGAAATGCAAATTAAAACAATAAGATACTTGGGGCACCTAACTGGCTCAGTTGGTTGAAAATGCGTCCTGAGTTTGAGCCCCACACTGGGTACAGAGATTACTTTTAAATAAATTAATTTTTAAGAAACCAATAAGATACCACTGCACACCTACTGTAATATCTAAAATTTTAAAAACTGACCATAACAAGTGTTGACAAGAATTTTAAAAATTGGATTTCTCATCTACTGCAGGTGAGAATGTAAAATGGTATCACCACTTTGGAAAATAATACAGTTTCTTAAAAATTTAAACATACGCATGTCATTTGGTTCAACCATTACAATCCCAGATACCTACCAAAGAAAGTGTAATCATATGATCATACAAATACTTGCACATAAATGTTTACAGCAATATTATTTGTAATAACTAAAAAACTGGAAGCAACCCAAATGCCCATGAACAGTGAATAGATAAACCAACTGTGGTAATTCCATACAATGGAATACTAATATTCACCAATAAAAAGGAATGAATTATTGATGCATACTTACACATAGATGAATCTCAAAATAACTATGCTAAGTGAAAGAAGCCAGACATAAAAAAAATACATATGGTATGATTCCATTTATATAAAATCCTAGGAAATCCAAAGTAGCATGAGATTATAAAAGACAGATAAATGGTTGCCCGGAGAAAGGGTAGATGGGGTGGGATGGAGGTGCAGAAGAGGAGTATAGGGGGGCACTAGAAAACTTCTGGTAGTGCTGATTATGTTCAGTGGTGGTAAGAGTGGTGGTAGTTTCAAGAATTTACAGATATGCCAAACTTATCAAACTATACACTAAATACGTGCAGTCTATTGTATGTTAATTACACCTCACTGTTTTCTAAAACATCCACAGTTGTAAAACAGGTCTCTGATGTGTGGCCCTGTGACACAGAAATCTGCTAAATAAGAATACAGTAGCTCTAAAACAGAATTCCTCAATCCCAAAACTGGGCATAGATATGGAGGCATCCTAATCTTTTACTTCTGTGAGAATAGTGTATAAGAATATAGACCAATATGGTTTCTTGAAGATGATTCTTCATCTCTACTATATGTTTCTATATCTGTGCTACATTTTGCACTCCATCCGAACACACATACATCATTTAACTTAACTACAGAAAGACACCAATGAAAATTAAGCAATTTCATCTCTCACTTTGTATGATCCTAAGGGAAAAAGGTGCAGGGTCAGAAAAATCATAGTATTAAAAAGGAAGGAGCTCTTAATTTTTCTTATAGCATGTAATGATGATTATCCCAAACAACCCAGAATTAAGTTTTTGGCCCTAGTTTGGAACTTTAAAATGTATAAGTAAGAGAATGGGAAAGGGGAAATGGTGAAATCACACATTAAAAAAGAAACAGAAGCTTAGGAAAAAAGTGTTCTCATCCAGATAAATAATAAAACAGGAATATCTGCATTCTTTTTAGATAATTCCTATAAATGGAGGATTTCATTTTTAGCTTCTATAGATCAATAAGTTAATAGTTAATAGGATACCCACACACCAAGTTTCAGAGTTATTATAGAACCCCAAAATGCTCATAGCACCCAAACAGTCCAGCGATTTGGAGTCTAGCCTCTCCCTCCTACTACAACTTCCATAATCCCGTGAATTACATTTTTAGATTAAAGGAGGACAGTGGGTCTCTAAAAATAGAAAAAATAGTTTGTATGTGAAAATTATTGTCTCATATGGTAACATTTTTATTACAAGAAAGCAAATTAAAATGATCTGTAAATTCAAGGTCAGAAATGGAAGTGTAGGTTTCAAGACAAATTGTAATTATAATCTAAATAAGAATACTATGCATATACATATATTACATAAATTATACATGCTCATATAGATATGCCTGTGTGCCATTACACACATATGCATATGTGTGCACACGCACGCACACACACAATACACACCCCTCTGCAAACATCTTCAGTATTTCCTACATGCCATATGCCAAGTTCCTAAAACATTGGACTTTCTTTTCCCAATGATCCTGTGAGGCAGAGCCAGTGATTATCCCCATCACAGAGGAGAAGACTTGCAGAGAAGTCATACAGCAACTAAGGTACATGGGGATTTTCTTTTTTTTTTTTTTTTAAGATTTTATTTATTTGACAGAGAGAGAGAGAGCACAAGTAGACAGAGTGGCAGACAGAGGGAGAGGGAGAAGCAGGCTCTCTGCTGAGTAGGGAGCCCAATGCAGGGCTCGATCCCAGTACCCTGGGATCATGAACTGAGGAGAAGCCAGCCGATCAATCTGAGCCACCCAGGCACCCCAATAATTTTCTTGGTAAATAAACCTTTCCTATCATCCATCTTCTAACTTCCGAAAGCCCTAGATAAAAAGGTCCTCCTTTACTTTCCCCATATACTCCCTAGTTTGGAATTTTTAAAATCTGTATTATGCTGATCTTACTACTTTCAAAATTTCTTGAAGACTTCTCATAGCCACTGGACATCTACTTTTCAGGGGAATGTCTTAGGATTCTTCATACAGAGAAAATAGCAAAAGTACTGTTATTCAGATTTATAATATGAGTAAAAGGCTGCTCTTCAGCATCAGTGGGGTTTTTGTTCATTTGTTTTTGTGTTTTTTGTTTTGTTTTTGTTTTTTGTTTTTGTTGCTTGTTTGTTTTTCATTGAAGAGATCTGAGCTTGGAGGAAAAACAAAACTTTGTTTGGATTTTTTAAAATCAGAACTGCTTTGATGTCTTTGGCAACATTCTATTTCCTTGACTATCTGGAGCCATTAGGAAGAATACTTAGGTCCTAACAGTCAACTGACAAGACTTCTGGCTCTTGTGTCTACTATTGTTTGTTTTCTTGAGTTCTCAAGACCTGTGACCAGCTATTATAAAAAGTTGCCTGCTTCTAACTGCATCAACTCTCACACTGCTAACAATAGTTGGTATTTAGAATGCCTTCCTAATTCTTTCTGAACAGCCACTGCCTCTATTTTCTCAGCTTCTCCCTGGCTTCTTTGCATGAGCTCATCTGACAAGGAAATGCCACTAGTCTGTTTATCTTCTCTCCACATTGGACCATCTAGGTCAGTGTCCTAACTCATCCCTGATGATCTCTGAGATATACAACTTTTCCAATAGTTAGTCTTAAGGAATTTTTAGGTAGAATTCATCCCTGTTAGGAGGAGATTCTAACTTTTGTGTAACTTTTGTTATCTTGAAAGCTGGTCCCTTCCCTGAGGCTCTTAATTTTTTGAAAATTTGATGCCATTTCAACTGAAAAATTAGCAAGACTATTAAAAACAAGTTGATGGGCACATGCGTGGCTCAGTCTGTTGAGCATCCAACTCTTGCTTTCAGCTCAGGTTGTGATCGCAGGTAGATCGCAGGGTAGAACCTACGTCAGGTTCCACACTCAGCATGGGGTTTGGTTAAGACTCTCTCTCTCCCTCTCCCGCTGCCCCTCCTCTCACACTCTCTCTAAAATAAAATAAGTAAATGTTTAAGAAAAAAAAAAGTTGAGGGGAGGTGTTTAAGAAACTAAAAAGTAATTGCAAACAACACTGGGTAAGGACGACTTTCAGTTGTTCTGTATGTATCAGTTAAATTTTTGTGCTCTTTTCCCTGTGTACATGATGGTTCTATTTTTCTCCAATAAAATATTTATTTTAAAAAAATAAAGAACAGTGGAGATGAACCAGCTTGAGGCTCTAGATATGTGCTCTTACCCATGCTGCTGTATTGCCTTGCCTGTCCACATATAGAATAAGGGGATGCCAACATAGACATCATCTGATAGGAAAAGGAGAAGGCTGAAGCATGAAAATCTTGTCGTTGCTTGAGGTCTAAAGCCACAGAATAGTCTTGGAGAAAGTTTAATATACTGCTTTCTGTGTAATAGGGTGGGGGCTGGAGTGGCCCCATGTTTCTGATTAAATCACCAGAAAGGTTATAAAGAAAGCACTCTAATCAAGTACAGATTATTTGAACCCCAATGACTACAACTTTTTTCTTTTAAGATTTTTAGTTATTTATTTATTTGACAGAGAGACAGATAGCAAAAGTAGGCAAGCGGCAGGCAGAGGGAGAGGGAGAAGCAGGCTCCTCACTGAGCAGGGACCCCAATGCTGGGCTCCACCCAGTACCAGATCATGACCTGAGCTGAAGGCAGCCGCTTAATCGACTGAGCCACCCACGTGCCCCACCCACCCCTGCCAGTGTTTACATCTTGGTCACCTCTGAATCCCCAGTGCCTAGAACAGTAACTGGCATAAATTAAGAGCTCATAAATGTTTTTGTTGATGATTTTCAAAAAAGAAATGTTTTACTGACAGGCAGTGAAGAGCAGTAACTGACAGTGTTGGTTTGGGCACTGAACTTTCTGGGCCTGATTCTAGCACCATAAGTTACTATGCTTCTTTAGGTACTACTGTGCTTCGGTTTTTTCATCTGTGAAGTGTGGGTATCAGTGCCCATCTCATAAGGTAACTGAAATAATTAAATGAGTTACTGCATATAAATGACCTATAACAATTTCTGGCACAGAGCAATCACTTAATAAAAATCAGAGTGAAGAAGAGAGTATTGTGACCAGATTTGTTTTTAAGAAGATAAAAGGCAATACTACTGGTGGACAGAAAATACTATCAAAAGAATACTCAGGGCACCTGGGTGGCTCAATGGGTTAAAGCCTCTGCCTTTGGCACAGGTCATAGTCTCAGGGTCCTGGAATCAAGCCCCGCATTGGGGCCTCTGCTCGGCAGGGAGCCTGCTTCCCCCTCTCTCTCTGCCTGCCTCTCTGCCTATTTGTGATCTTTCTCTCTCTCTGTCAAATAAATAAATAAAATCTTTAAAAAAAAAAGAAAGTATAGATTGCTCTGGGCAGTATGGACATTTTAACAATGTTTATTCTTCCGATCCATGAGCATGGATTGCTTTTCCACCTTTTTGTGTCTTCTTCAATTTCTTTCATGAGTGTTCTGTAGTTCCTCGAGTACAGATCCTTTACTTCTTTGGTTAGGTTTATTCCCAGGTATCTAATGGTTCTTGGTGCTACAGTAAATGGAATCGATTCTCTAATTTCCCTTTCCATATAATCATTCTTAGTGTATAGGAAAAGCAACTGATTTCTGTGCATTGATTTTGTATCCTGACACATTACTGAATTGCTGCATGAGTTCTAGTAGTTTGGGGCTGGAGTCTTTTGGGTTTTCCATATAAAGTATCATGTCATCTGTGAAGAGAGAGAGTTTGACTTCTTCATTGCCAATTTGTATACCTTTATTTCTTTTTGTTGTCTGATTGCTGTCGCT
>JAPYYJ010003197.1:0-11849 GCA_028533885.1 Nasua narica | reverse complement strand
AGTGCGGGACAAAGCTTCCTTTGGTACCAAGCATAAGGAAGAGTTGCATAAGAGCAGGTCAGACTTACAAATGGACTTAGCACTTGAAAACAGAAAATGATCGTGTTTTTGTCATTGTGATTTGGTAGAAAAATAGCACAAAAATTGATGGGGACATTTTTGAAAAGAAGTAAATTAAAAAGGCAGAGAGTGCCTCCTCAGATTGTGGGGTGTAAATTACAACGGCATTAAAAACATGGAAGAAGAAAAATTGTAAGAAGTGCCTCTTCTTACTTGAAAAGACTCATTTGCCTCTATGCTGTCCACCCTGTACTTTGGTGATCTTTCACACTATTTAAGGGTCCAATTTTATGTAAATACAATACCCACATTTTGTTTTAGAACATACAAAAAAAAGTATGAAATTCCCAAGCACACCATAATAAGCCACAGTGATTTTTCATTTCCCAGACTAGTCAGGTATTGTGATGTTAGTGTGTAATTCCACACATGTTGTCTACTATATTCTAATTTGTTTGTCTACTTAGATCATGTGTTTAGATTCTGCTTCACCAGCTAGGCTGAAAGATTTTGAGGGCAAGCACTGGAAGATAAGGGTGATCTGTATTCCACCCATAATAGCAGGAAATACGGTAGGAACAGAAGGGAATAAGAAGAAATGGAATCAAGTAGAAAAATCTCTCTTCCAGTGGCTGTGATAATGCTGATAATGAATCAGATTTTTGTCATTGAAGTCTGTTTATCTTCAATATAGCACATTTTGGTAGAATTAAAACTAATGCATTAGTTTTGAGCTCTTAATTTTATTCATAATGGATATGATAACTAAAGGGGCAAAGTGAGGTGCTCCAAATCCCATAGCTAATTGGATTGGGAGTGGAGATAAGATGCCAGAATGCAAATACCCAGCTCTAGATCAACTAAGATGGCTGACATGAGGACAAGCAAAGCTGAATATAGGATTTGGAACTGTTAATAGTTTCTGTCTTTCTTCTTATTGCCTTGTGAGTGGTGAGAGATTACCTTTTTGGTCAGGTCTTGTGACTCAGAAGTCTGCCATATACGTTTTATTCAATATTTATATTGAGCATCACTGAATTAGAAACTGAACATCTCCAACAGAGTTGAAAGGACTCTGCTACTAAATATCTCTCCGGTGTTTCAGCCAGCAGTGAAATTTCAGATCACTCAATGTGGCCAAGTTAGAAGTTCTTAGCTGTTGTCTTTTCCTTCCTTTCTTTCTTCCCCCCAGTTTTGCAGAGGGAGGCTTGAGATCTATTTTAACGTAATTATTTTTGACAGGCCAACTGTACCAAACAGGATGAAATTATAACCTTTTCAGTTAATTGTTGTGATTATCTACTTAGCATAATGTTCTTGCCTGTCACATTAAGGAGATGCCTGCTGTGGGGGCTGCAGCTGGTAGTTAGGTATGAGGGGTAAGCCTTAAGGCTTCATTAAAACACACACACACACACACACACACACACACACCCCAACAGCCAAAGCAAAGTGGGTACGCCTTTGGCGATAGAATAGAAGACCAGTTACCCAGGTCAAGAAATTAAAGTTTCCTGCAGATGAATGAATGATTAGACAGTCTCCAAGTCTGACTTCTTTCTAGCTTAAAAATCACAAGGACAAGAGTGAATTAGGATTTGATGGCCCAAGAAGGGTCATTTTCCGCAGGGAGGCAGCTGCCTAGGTGGGTCGGGGTTGGGGGTGAGGAGAGCTGGAGTAGTTCCTAAAGACATGCGATGGAGCCTAGTAGAAAAAGGAAGTAGCCTCCATAACATCTTCCTGATGGCAGGAGAGAAGTGGTCTTGAGGTACATAGGGGAAAGAACGTAAAGGGAGAAAGGGAGCTGTGGACAAGGAGAGAAAGCAGATTTGAAGAGACCCTTTGGGACATTGTTCCCATCACATCAATTTCATCCGAGCACTCCTTTGTCTTTTATTTTGGTCCAGACACATTACTGGCATGAAGGACAATCAGGACATTCATTATTAATTATTTTTTTTTCATGAAGGGATAATAATGTCCACATTACAATTTCAATTTCTATTAGCTAAGGACAAGGAGAGTTAGGACTTGTGATTATATATAGGTCCAGGACCAGGAAATTTCATGTCTAAGGACTCTCTTGGTGTTTACTGTGAGAACCAGAACCTTCTTTTTATGGGTCCACCCTTGAAACTATAACCTTATTCTAATTGGCTTCAATATTATTCGTAACTCGAAGATAATTAAAGTGTGTTCAAGACTTTAGAGAGGGCACCAAAAGTCAAACCCTTACTTAGGGATCCCTGATATATTGCTTCCATGGTGTCTGACCTCAGAAAATATCAATATAATATCTTTTGGGCTTTGTAGCCCAATAATCTGGTCTAGTTTCCTTGAAAGAGTTGGTAAGTTTTGCCTTTCTTTCTTCTAAAATATAGATGCTGGGCTCAGGTAGCTCTCCTTCATTTGGTACAGAGCAGAAGGGGAATTATTTAAAATTATTTACAAATGTCTAATATCTCCCATTTGAAGAAATTTTCTAAACACCATATTGAAAAGAGTGGGTTTATTTTATATGAAACATACTGGGTAACTTTCGTACGTTTGCAGAGAGACATAATTAATGCATTCATAAATACATATTTATTGTTTGCTTGCTATATGCCAGACATTATGCTCTCGCTTTGATTGTATCTGTTAGGCTCATGTTCACATAACAAGAAATTCGGCTGAGGGTGTGGATTTCATGTATCTAGTATATGTTCATTTAACTCATGAATTCATTTGGGGGAATTAATGGTAATAAAGCCCAATGAGACAATGAAGCTGAAGTTAGTCCTGGCGAACTGCTTTTAAAAAATGTCAACTTGGTTATAAGAGGCATTGGAAGGGAAAGGGAGATGTGGTCAGAGGCGGAACAGTCCTCGCATTTGAGAATGTGAGCTATGGAGCCCGCTAGGCTGGATTTCTATCCATGCTGTGCCATATGCTACCTGGGTGACTTTGGGCAAATTATCTAACTCTTTATACCTCAGGTTCCTCATCATTGTGATTAGAGCCATCGTAATGCTTATCCATGTGATTATTTGAGTTCAGTGATATAAGTAAATCGCTTAGCAAAGTGTGTAGCCTGTATTAAGGGCTCAGTAATTTTTAAATTACTGACCATAGTAGCCTCATTTTGTATTTTCCAAGACTCTATTTTGCCCTTGAAAAAAATATTAGACATTTCCTTCTCTTTAGTGAGGGCCAGGGCTTAAGATTGAGAAAGAGTTGGATTAAATAGTTGATCGTAATTTTGACATGGAGGTGAGTACTATCATGACTCTCTGATTTTGTCATCCCAATGTTCTTTGAGGACTATTCTTGTGTTGGATGGTGTTTCTTGTTCCTTAGCTCCATACTTGTCTTGCTATAGACTATACTCTAGCAACGGAGCTAGAAGGCTGCTTAGTACATTTCTGTCAGATTTCTGCCAACAGGAAATACCAGCAGGAGATCCGCCATTAGGACAAGGAGAAAAGAAGTTGCCTCGGGTCAGTGATGGCAATAGGAAGGGTGGCAGCATCCGCATTTTAGCATCACACATCAGCACTCTAGATGAGGCAGGGCTTGATCAGATTTTCAACACTGAAATGAGTTGCATGAGATGGTAAGACACACTCCCTGGAAATCCTGCTGTGTGGAAGTCACTGGTTATAATGTCTACTGCATCATTCTGAGGCAGTTGGTTGTAAAGAATAATATGCTGCTTTTGGAACCTCTTAGAACACAGCACCCTGGGAGGTTGGGCTGTTTCCCTATTGGGCATGATAGATGGTTTTTTTTTTTTTTAAGATTTATTTATTCATTTGCGAAAGAGAGCATGAGGGCGGGGGTTGCAGAGGGAGAGGGAGACAAGCAGATGCCCTGCTGAGCAGGGAGCCCTATATGGAGCTGGATCCTGAGATCATGACCTGAGCTGAACGCTTAACCCATTGAGCCACAAAGGCGACCCTGATTGATGCTTTGGACCTATGGTGAATATATCATGCTGTTTTCCTCACAGCAAGCATACTGAAGTCTAAAAATCAAGAGCGGAAGCAAGGATGACTCATTCACTAATGTGCTTAATAAAAGACTCGCAAATATTTGCTTCCCACCCCCCAAATTTTGAACTTTTTACTGATTTAGGGATTTTCGTTCCCAGGAGGAAAATTTCTAAGGATCGCAATACTATTTTCAATAAAATCCAAGATGAGACTGCTACCTGGTTATTTTGAGTTCCTCATGCCGTTGAGCCTAGAGGCAAATAATGGGATTACTGTACAGGCTGGGGTTTATTTATTCTGATTATCCAATGGAAATAAAATGTTGCTATTTGGGGCAGGGAAAACTAAGAAGCCCAAGGGATTCTCTAGGGTGCTTTTTAGTACTTCCATACACAGTAGTAAGCATTAATGGAAGATTACAGAAATCCAATAAAAGCAGAGCCTATAAGTAACCAGAATCTTCAAAAATAAATTTTTAGGTCAAACACCAAAGAACACCAAACGACAAGCTGGAATATTGACTGGGGCAAAGAGATTATGACATAAGTCATTGATTAAAGGAAATTATAAATATCAACTAGGTTCTCATAGGTACAGAAATGAGGACTGTAGTGACTACTCATATTTTCCTATATGCATATTTTATATATTTTTCATTTTTTCCTCTCCCCCTTTCTTACTCTATTATGTAAGAAGTGCTTCCATTTGTTCTTTAGGTAGCAGTATAGCTAGTGGGCTTATAACTAACTTAGAAATGGAATTAATATTATCCACTCACCTGACCTCATGTGTGACCTTTTTGGGGGAACAGTGTACTTATGGGGTTAACTGCTTTTTGCTGTGCAGAAACCTGATGTCATTAAGGTTGTTGCTAAAAAGTGTAATTATGGGAGGAATGGTGGGTGTGGAGATGAATTACCAAGAGTGGACTGTGCCAAATGGTGTCTGTATTCTCCTGGCTCCATATGAATGCTTTTATAATCTTCCCTTGCCTACTAGGGCTGGAAGACTATAAAACATGTCTCTCCAAACTCCCTTGCCAGCTGGCTTCCCGTCATGTTCAGCCAATGGGACCAATTGGAGCGAGATTACAAGGCAGGAGAGCGAGAGAGCCATCTTTTCCTACTTCCTGGCAGTGGTACCACTGGCAGAAACAGTGGAGATACTAGCATTGGTTACTGGCAGGTGTGTGGCTTGGTTCGGGACCAGGCAGCTCAGATCCGACCACAGCCTTTTCAATAGGATGATGGTCATGCGCTCAGGGTGGTGGCATACCTTCATTTCTTCAGCCCTAAGGGAGGTACCAGCCACCTTCAGTTATGAATTTGGGGATAAAGCTACCTTCCTTTGTTGCTCTTCCAGGTCTTTCATCTCCCTTTAGCCAAAGTCTTACATTAAGCTCAATTTTTAAAAGTACCTAGAATTTTCCTTATTGTTGTGGACTAATATAGTCTCACCAAGATGGCGCTTTCCGTTGCCCACCATTCCTTTATCCTCTGTTTGGATTGCTTATGACTATTGCAGAACAAGTTCAAAGTGATAGAATGGAGGGCTGGTGGGGGAGAGAGGGCACAGATTCAGTCCCACCCACTTGAGTTTTTGGTGACTTTCTAGTAGGTTCTAAGCTTTCCCCTACCCCTTACTACTTCTGCAACCCGCTAAACAGGACCGAGCACCATCCACTTGGGAGTTGGACCACTAATTCAAAGCACTCACCACCCGTCCTATGGTGTTTCTGAGGTCATCTTTTAAGTTCTCTCTATATCTCTGGTTTAGGAGATGGAATTATTGCACTTCACTCTTCTGGAAACTTACCCACATTGGTTTTTCAGAGATAGGATTGGTAGATAAAATACAGAATTTTTAGTAAATTTGAATTTCAGAACCATATTGCATGGGACATACTTAGAACCTAAAAATATTATTGTTTATATAAAACTTAGATGTAATTGAGACATATATGCATATGCATACATATATGTGTATCTATATTTATATATAATTTTCTTTTCTTTTGCTAAATCTGACAATCCTAGTCTAAAAATTTTGGTAAAGAGTTTCTTTAAGAGCTCCCCAGAATTGTATGATATGAGGCTTTATACTGTATGGGCCTAAAAACACTTTGAATGTGTTCACTCTTCAGCAGAGAGTTAAAGATCATAGACTTCTCAAATCCAATGTTTTTTTCCTAGGTTCCTTCAGTCCAACAGTAAGGGGATGGCACCTAACACTCAAACCAGTGGTTCTCAAGGTCCCTAACTAGTAACATCAGCATCACCAGGGGATTTGTTAGAAATGAAAATACTCAGAGCACCTGGGGGGCTCAGTCCTTGGGCATCTGCCTTTGGCTCAGGTCATGATCCCAGGGTCCTGGGATGGAGCCCCGCATCAGGCTCCTCGCTCAGTGGGAAGCCTGCTTCTCCCTCTCCCATTCCCCCTGCTTGTGTTCCTTCTCTCTCTGTCAAATAAATAAATAAAATCTTAAAAAAAAAAATGCAAATACTCAAGCCACACTCAGACCAATTGAGTCAGAAACTCTGGGGTAAGGGCCCAGCAATCCATTTTAATACACCTTTCAGGAAATTCTAATGCAAGCTGGAGTCTGGGAATCATGCCCCAGCCTAGTCAAACAGAGTACCTGCAATGCTACTTCCTTGTCCTCTCCCCATGATGGAAGTTTCCAACTATGACTGTATTATTTCCCACTGTCTAAGTATAGAATATTTCTCATATTCTCATTCTTTAGGCAGGCACTACTAATTTATTTCTCAATGCAGTATCATCCTCAGAGTATCCTTCCAACTTCTCATCCCCAACTTTGGAATCACAACTAAAACTTATTTTTTTTTTCCCAGAATAATGCTTTATATTCTGAAATAACTTCGCTTATAGCCCACAATTTCTTCAGCTACACATTTTCTTCAGAGATGGATCAAAAAAGCCTAGGCCGATAGTGAGTTAAAAAGAGCCTCATGTGTTAATGCTAGTTCTGAGTATCATAAATTCACACCTGAAAGCACTGAAATTCATTAGCCAGAGGGTCTCTATAATGGTAAAATTTAAGACACTGTGGAAGGTAAGTTAAATAAATTATCTTGGCCAGGAAAGATTTAACAGTGGCCTGCAAATCACATTGAAACAAGTAACAGTTTATTATGTCTATGCATAAATTGTGCTTTTGGTCTCTTGCCTTGGGGAAATCTGGGACATAAAATTCTTGTGGTAAATCCATTTGGGTTGATTTGGAGATTCTGATAGAGACACTGTTTGGATTTGCAGAGAAGAAGTCTCATTTCCCAATAGGTAAACAATTATTGAAATAAAGTCATTATAAATTACAGTGTGGCTTATTTACCATCAATAGACACCCCCTTAATTAGGTGTTGACTGGATCAATTGCAAGACAGCATTGGGTCAGGTCAATGTTTGAAAAAGAATGATGACAGGTTGCTTGGCAAGAGGCCAGTTCTAATAAATAAAATTGAAGCGATTTCTTTCTTACTGCAGAGGCAGGACTCATGCTTCTGGGAGAGAGGGTTTACGTGAATCAGGAGTGTTGAGCAGTGCACACACTGCTGAACAGGTCACAAAAGATGAGGATAACTAACCAACCTCATTACTAATGAAAATATTCTAATTGAACTGAGGTAGCATTTTCAATCTATATGATTGGCAATTTTCTTAAGTGAATAGGATTTGGGACTATCAGGGATGTGATGCGGTCTAAATTCTAGGATTCCTCTTATAGGAATGTTGATTAACTTATGAAGGTTAATTTGATTATATACATAGAATTCTTTCAAATATTCCCTTTGACCCAGTAATTCAACCTATCGTAATTTATCTTATAACCAGAGAAGGGTAAATATTTATATACGACAAGTTTTCTTGGAGATTTTTAAAATAGTAAAAACTTAGAAATAGCTAGCTTGAGGTCTAATGGTAAGATAATGACTAAATAAATTATGTGCTTATGAGGCATAATCATTATATAGTCATTACATCATTTTTATATAAAATTCTTATGGTATAATGTGACATAGAAAAGCAGGATAGAATATTAGACATATAAAAACCTCAGTTTAGTGTATATACACACAAATAGTTTTCCAATAAAATGGAGAACAAAACATTTCTAAATGCTTATAACCGTTTTATATAAATGATAGGCTTAATATCATCTTCCTAAATATGTGTCACCTCTGTATTTTCTAAAATTTATAAAATAATTATTTATTATATTTAAAATAAAAAATAAAATCGTAGTATTTTATTTAAAAATGTCATTGACATTTCCCCAGGAATTCCATGACTAGGTCCAATAATTTATTTATTCATTTTTTTACAGAACTAATGTTTACTGAGTGTCTAGTATGTGTTAAGAACAATAACACCCATGAGAACATACTTATTCACACACAAATTATGTCAGGTACTGATAAGTATTATGAGAAGCAAATCTGGAGCATAAGAAATAAAAGGATAGGGAGAGCAATAGAGTGAGGATATGTGTGTGTGGTAAGGGAAGGCATTTATTAGGACACTGGAAGCCTTTATTAGGACACTGGGGAAGCTGGTTGTGTAGTTAGTGAGGGAAGGACATTCCAAACAGAAAGAAGAGCAGGTATAAAAGTCCTTGGGTTGAGAGTGCGCTTGGCATGTTCAAGGTAGACAATGATATGTGATTGGGGATAATTGAGCAAGGGAAATTATAGGGGGGAAAAAGCAGAAAATGAAGGTGAAGCCAGAATATATAGGAGGATTTAGGCTATGAAAAAATTACATTCTCCTCTTAGTGAGGATGAGAACCCATCTGAAAATTCTGAGCAGAGGGGTAACATCATTTGCTGGTTTCAAAAGGATTACTCTACCTACAGTGTGAATGAATATGCTGTAGAGGGGACCAAGGGGGAAGAGAGAAGACCAATTGGGAAGCTTTTAATATAATTCCCATGAAGGATAGTGATGATTTTAACTAGGATGGGAGTTATGGAGGAAGTGAGAAATGGTCAGATTTGGGATGTTGTTGAAAACGCAGTCAATTGGAGTTTTTTGGTAGACTAGAGATAAGGCACACATGCAAACATACACAAAAAAAGAAGTCAGGATCATAAGTTTTGGTCTGAACAACTTGAAGAATGTGGTTACCTTTATTGAGATAGGGAATATGGTGGGAGGATCCAGACTGATGGTTTGGGAGGGATGGACAGAGAGTCAAGAATTCTGTTTTATAGATGTTTAATTTTAGGTACCTGTTAGACATCTCAGTGGGAATATAGTAGAAGACAACTGATTATAAATATCTGAAATGTATTGAGAGAATGTGACTGGGGACATATGTTTGGCCATTGAAGTTCTATGAAGAGCTCAAAGGGATGATCTAAACTAAGGTGTTGAGTGTAGATTGAGAACACATCTGACTGACCCTTTAAGCTTCCTAATGTTAGAAGTTAGGCAGGTAAGCAGGAATAATCAAAGGACATTGAGCATCTGCAGCCAATTTGAAACAGTTATCTGGGGTAGAGATTCCTGAATTTTCATGTACATGTATGAATCACCTGAGTTTCTTGTTAAAATGTAAATTCTGGCAGAGTATAGGTACCAGACAGTTTGTGATTCTGCAAAAATAACAACAAGCTCCCAGGGGATGCTTCTTCTGCTGGCTGCTGGACCACACTAACAAGAACCTGGGACAGAATGACAAAGTAAATTATATAGGGGAATATTCTTATGTCTGCGAGAAGTTCTAAAGATCCCCTTAAAATTTTTGATCATGAATTTAAAGTGATTCTATCAGAGACCGTGTGTTTTTCTAAGGCCTCTTCTCTGTTTGGGTCCAGGTGTGGAGTAGGTGAAGATCAAGATTTAACCTAGGTAGTATGTTCCTAAATGTGTAGAAAGGAGGGGAGAGAAGGGCAAATGAGCTGACAGAGCATACAAAGAAGTGTAATAATGAGGGATCATGAAATATAAGGGAAGACATGAAGATGTAGAGGGTGAGTGATTGGCAGTGAAAATTTGCAGCAGATGGGAGGTCCCAATGGGGTGAGCGAAAGGTAGAGTTGGGAGATGGGAAGAGTTGTAATGAAAAGACTGGAGATGTTAATAGGAAAATAGCATGCTTGAGATTATGGAGGGATTATAGTCAGACTAATTGCAAGGTCTGGATTGTGACCATAGGGGAAATAATGGAGGTAGAATGATGACAAAGTCAACGGAGTGGCAGATATTGGAAAGATAATCTGTGTGGAAATTTACATCACTGAGTATTGGGTGAAGTAATGAGAGACAGGGAGATGAACCATCTGCTAACATTCCAAGGACCCAGGGACAACGGTCCTGAGATCTGCAGATGACTGCAATAAGGAGGGACAATAAGGAGGGGTGGGAATGGGAATAGTTAATGATGTTCAGAAATATTTTCCATTCTCCTCTTTCAAGTTGTTTGGTAGAAATGCCCTTGAGGCCCCTGGGTGACTCAGTTGGTTGAGCTAACCATCCTTGGTTTTGGCTTAGGTCCTGATCTCAGGGTGATGGGATTGAGTCCTGAGGTGGGCTCTGCACTCAGCTGGGGGTCTGCTTGAGTTTCTGTCCCTCTGCCCCTCCCTCCTCCCACTCACACTCTCTCTCTCTCTCAAATAAATAATAAATAAATAAATAAATAAATAAATAAATAAATACAATCTTAAATAACAAAAGAAAAAAAGAAATGCCCTCAATAAGTTATGCCTATTTATATGAATCACTTTGGTCCATTAATGTGAGCGTGAGATGCTACCTCTAGAAGGTCATCTTCAAGAGCTAGTACATGAGTCTCCATGTCACTTATTTCTGCCATGATGAGTGACCAGATGCAGATTCTATCCATCTGGCTTCTAGATGACAGCAACATAAAGTTTTCCACTGACCCGAGATGAATGCATTAGATGAATGAGATATACACCTTTGTTGGTTTAAGCCAGTAAGATAATGGTTATTAGTTAATCATAATTAAGACCATCATAATTAATATCCTTTATTTAATCGCATGGACTTCAAAGAAACAGATTTTTCAGAGAGAGGGAGAATAACCTGGAAGTGTCATGAGAAACAAGGAGGATTGTCTTTCCCATTCTAGTTATAAAGTTACCAGCTGTGTGGGCTAGGAAAGAGGAATCTGTATCTCAGAAGGTGAGGAAAGAGAGAAGATTTTGAGAATTCAGGGGATTTTGCTAACAGTGTGGATATTTAAGGAGTTGTTAAGTTGGGTCAGATTAGGAAATATGACTGCGAAGGATTTGGGCAAGGGATAAGGGAAATCCTGGGAGTCTTTTAATAATCAACAATATAAGACAGAGGTCAGTAAACTTTTCCGCTAAAGAGCCAGCTAGTAAATATTTTAGGCTTTGTGGGTCAAGAGGCAAAGTTAAGGATCTTCTGTAGGTGTATATATAACTATTTAAAATATAACCATTTATATATAATTTTTATATCTATATAAGTTACTATATTTACCATATTAATTTATATATTTTATATCTATATAAATTAAATATATGATATATAATTATACATAATATTTATGATTCATAAATCACATATTTATAAATTATAAACATATATTTAATATGTAATATAAATACTTATAAAGTATATATAAAAATCATATACATTTGTATATAACCATTTAAAATATAACATTTATATATAATTTATATCTAGATAAATTATATAACTCATATAAATTATATAATTCTTATAAATTTATATAATTTATAAATAAACTATAAATTTATATTTAAATTTATATACAGTGAGTCTGTACTTATATACAAA
>JAPYYJ010003196.1:0-11849 GCA_028533885.1 Nasua narica | reverse complement strand
GTGGGAATGCAAGTTGGTGCAGCTGCTTTGGAAAACAGTATGGAGATTCCTCAGGAAATTAAAAATAGAGCTACCCTATGACCCTGCAATTGCACTACTCAGTGCTTTACCCCAAAGAAGCAGATGCAGTACAAAGAAGGGCCACATGTACCCCAAAGTTCATAGCCGCAATGGCCACAATCACCAAACTGTGGAAAGAACCAAAATGCCTTTCAACAGATGAGTGGATAAGGAAGATGGGTACATCTATACAATGGGATATTATGCCTCAATCAGAAAGGATGAATATCCAACTTTTGTATCAACATGGACAGGACTAGAAGAGATTATGCAGAGTGAAATAAGTCAAGCAGAGAGAGTCAATTATCTTATGGTCTCCTCTATATCCTCTTAATAATCTCCTTCCCTCCTTGAATGCCCCACATCCGCCATGTTATTCTCCTTTGTGCTCCCCACTCAGAAATCTTAGTTTAAGTTGACTTTCCCCAACTAGGCTTTTTAAGCTATTTTCTCAATAAAGAAGACATTTTCACACTCACCTCCAAGACCTAACTTACCATCTTGTTACTCAACTATTACCAAGATACTATCCTCAGTGCCTTCAGTTGCTGTGACTCCTATAAGTAGATGTGTAGCTCTTCGAAGGTAAAATGTAATGCAAAGATTCAGAAAATAGAAAGGATTATTTGTCTCTGTCTTTTTCTTTCTCTGAAACATTATGCTTCGTACAGTCTCTCCACAGGTAGAGAACACAATGGCCATTCAAGTCTCACTGGAAATTCCAAGTGAAGAGTCTGATTGGCCTGCCCAGGCCAGAGGTGCCTGCTGGGTCTCATTCTGAGAAGACTAGGGGATGATTCTAGTGGCTGCCTGGTCCTGGCTCACTTACCTCATTTATATAGCTGTGGGATGTTGGGCACCATGATGGACTGCTCTTGATCTGTAGGCATTCCCTGTGTTTTGGAAATTGGTATTAACGCCACTTTTCTTTTATGAAAGACCTACGTCATTACCTGTTTTCACTAATGAATAGTAAATCCAAAGAGGATTTTTGATTTTAAGATAATGGCAAAAAGCAAAAGTAGTGTTCATCCTCTGGTTTTGGTGTGAGCTGTGATGGGGCAGTGCATACCCCCAGCAGCGAGAGCGGTGCCACCAGGTTCCTTCACGGGCACTACATCAGTAGCTCATCCCAGAACTTTGAACTGTGTCTGTGAGCATCAGTGCTTTATCTTGATTTATTTTATGAACCGCTTAGCGAGATGTGTCCTAAGGTATCAGAAAAATCTAAAAGAGACTCTTTTGTGGGTCTGTAAAGAATTAAGACAGTGAAGCAAATTTGCACTCATTTACAAAACTTACAAAAGAGGCTAGAACTTCCTAAAATAATAAAACATTTCATATGTGTAAATGTAAATAAAAATATAAATATATATGCATGCTATCTTCTACACATTATATGTGTATATGTGTATGTGTATATATTACTATATATAATATACATCCATATAATCTACTATACATATGTATATATGTGTTTATACTTTCTAATATACAAATATATATTTCTCTACTTAAATGTTTGAAAATTCTAAAGAACCTAAGGCATTTCCAAGGAGAAGGACGAAAGACCGTGAACAGACACTTATCATTTCTAACTATTCTGCAATCTTCTGAAACAAGTTACCAACTCTGATTTCTATGTCTTTAAGCACTTTCAGAAAATCCCATTTAAGAACACTGTTTCCTCTTATAGCCCTTTGGCTGAGAATAAATTATAATAGAGAGAGTGACCTGTGTGTGCATTTCTTACTTATGATGGTGTATGTGAAAGCCAGAGGAGCAAGGGCCACGTCTTCTGTGTTCAAACCTTTACCTTCATTATTCTTATTATTATCTTTAGCAAAGATTAGCTCTTGCCAGAGTCATACCCCTGCCTTTAGCCAGGGGCAAGTAGAGGTTTTGAGATTAGCAGCTGAGATAATATATGATAGTCAATTCTTTATGTGGGTTGGTTTATGTAAGACTGAATAGGGATGGCAGTTGCTGTATTAAGTGTTTTGGGAAAAGTCAAGGTCATTACTAAGGGCATAAATGTTACTAGACGAATGCCAGCATGCTCTTTGTCTGCCTGATTAGCCTGGTGTGTGTGTGTGTGTGTGTGTGTGTGTGTTGCTTTGTTTGCTCTAAATGAACTGTAATATTCTTTTGGAAAGGAAGCAAAGGGGAGAAGAAATTATAGACGGGAAGGATGCAGCTTAAAAGTGGAAAGTTGAACTAAAGATTGAACTGCCTTTCATTTTATTCAATTATTCATTTAATCATTGTTTTATTAAATCTACTTTACCAATTACACTCTTTTTGGTGAAGTTTTGCTCAGGTAATGTACACAACGATGGGAAATATTGCTCAGTAGATAACCTTGGCTGTTCCTTTATTGCTCCCCTGCTTGGCTCCTGGGTACAAGTTAGGTCTTTTAGGTCACCAGCTGATGAAGGTGCTTTGCCATCCTCTCTGGACCATCCAATAGTTCTAGCTACCAAAAGTGATGCCAATGTTGGGAAACCCAAAGCCTGGCTCTGTAGTGCTTCTATTAGGTATATCATCTAGAAAGTATATTTATGACCACAACAAGAAAGATTTGCAGTTAGGACATATGGCCCTTAGAGACATGGGCAGTGCATTTCATAGATGTACTTCTGAAATGGCTTGTACTACTGGAGTTGAGTTTTGGGCTCTATTCTCTGCTTCTTAACAGTAAGAAGAGATAAACTGATTGGTTAAAAAGAAATGAAATTAAGTGATATGCTCTTAATTTTTAAGGGAGATAAAAAAAATCCATGCCTCCTTTAAAAAGGGGGCATCTGTCTTTGATTTTTCAATGCTAACTTAATGCTAATACCCACATCACACTCAATGTGACCCTGGCAGATGCTTGATAATGAATCTGCTTAGAAATTCATGCAGTAAAGTCTGCAAGGGAAATTTGAGACTCTAGCATGGAGGAGTTAGCTTCAAATCAGCCCAAAGCCTGATTGCATACTTGCGCTTGGACTGAGGTTTCCATGGGCCAGTTACTAAAAATATGAGTGATAAAGAACCAGATACCTCCCTGATGCCAGCCCCTCCTCAGTCTTGCCACAGGGACCAATATAAACTGTGCCCTTTATTGAGTGTTTGATACAATTAAAAACAGTATTGAATCTAAGGAAACCATGCCTAAGTAACTTTCTCTTCATAAATTAGTTTGGAAATCTCTTACATTTTGCTAAATTTAATATAATATGAACGGTAATTTTTAAAATGTATCAGCAAAGCCTTAGGGAGATAGGGAAATGGACAGGCTGGTTGTTTGCAGTCACATATGGATGGAAGCAACTACAGAAAATAATAATAGTAATAATAATAATACAATGAACCCGTGGCAAACATTTCCGTAGAGTTTTTGAATTTCAAGGAAATTCTGCATATTTCTCTTCAAATTCAACTTTTCTGCTTCATGATATAGGAGAGAATTAGGAAGTTATTGTTCCTCCAATTTTGAGATGAAAAATAATGAGACCCAGATATAGGAACAGATTTTCCTAATGTCATGGATCTTTTGAACCTATGACTCTCTCGGGTTCTCTTTCCACCAAACACCCTACTGTATCGAAGTCAGAAGACAAAAGGCAAATAGTTAGGATGCAGGCAAGGTCGAGTCTATCATCCACGGGCAGAGATTGCTCGGAATGTGCACTCACTCTCCCATGCTTCGGGTTAAGCCTAGAGCCACACATAGGTAGTAATGCTGTGAAGGAATGAGAGCTCCCCAGTCAGATCTGCTGGGCTTCGTTCCCAACTTAATCACCACCACCTTTCATCAATTATTTTCCTTCTCCAAGTCTCCATTTCCTCAAATGTGAGATGGGAGATATAATCACATTTCCCCCCAAAGCTTTTTGCAAGGATTTACTAATTGAGACAAATAAAGCATTTGGCCCAATGCCTGGCATCCTGCAAGCTCTCTATAAGTGTTAGTGCTTGCCATTATCATAGACACATATATTGCATTTTTGTAAATGAAAGAAATCTATCCACATCCACACATTGTCCCTGGGATTTGCTCGGGTGGGAAGGATGCTTTCTTAGAAATGAGAACCACAGTATGTCTTCTTTAAAAAACAACAAAAAGAGACAGGACTGTTTGAAATCCTGGATAGATATGTTTTTGCAAAGTACTTTAGCAAGTTTTAAAATATACACCTAGTTCTGGAATATGGTAGAAGTAAGCTAAAATACACATAATAACAAAGTAACAAGGATTATAATTCTTTCTTAGAAATGGAGGTGGAGATAGTGATGTTGATGGAGGAGGAAATAGGAGAAGAAAGATAAAAGAAGGATTCAATTAGACAATTGGAGAGAATTTCCAGTAATTTACTGGCAAGTAGAAGGCTAAATAAAAGACAGTAGGAGTTTACTGTATTAGAAAAGATGGGGGGGGCACCTGGGTGGCTCCATCAGTTAAGCATTTGACTCTTGATTTTGACTTAGGTCATGGTCTTGGGGTCCTGAGATTGAGCCTGTGTTGGGCTCTGTACTCAGCGGGGAATCTGCTCAGTGGGGACTCTGCTTGAGATTCTTTCTCTTCTCCCTCTGCCCCATCCCCTGTTTTCTCTCTTTCGAATAAATAAATAAATCTTAAGAAAGAGAGAAAGAGAGAGAGAAAGAGAAAGAAAAAAGAAAGATAAGAAAGAAGAAAGGAAGGAAGGAAGGAAGGAAGGAAGGAAGGAAGGAAGGAAGGAAGAAAGAAAGAAAGAAAGAAAGAAAGAAAAAAGAAAGGGGAGGGAGGAAGGAAGGAAGGACGAAGAAAAAGACTGAAGTACTTTAGGACAGTGATGTTTAATATGTGTTACCTTTTTCGGACTGTTTACACGTCTCATTAAAAGTCTGTTTCATGAATCACCCACATGCTAGCGTGCATTGTGCAAAAGCAGGGAGCAGAGGCAGCTAGTAGGGAAGGCAGTAGTGTGAGGAGGAAGGAAGGCAGAAACAACTGGAGGTTTCCCAACAATTAAGGACAGAAATTCACGGGGCCAGTTGCTGCAAACGTGTGCTCCCACCTGAGCAGGTTCCTGAATGTCCAGGGTGCACAGAACACAGAAATTACAGGAAATAATGACGCCAGAAGACCAGAGGAGGTGGAGACATCTGAATTACATACACGTAAAGTATGTAATACACACCCATTGAAGCGTGCATATCACATATTTTCATACAATTATCACACAATTTTCATACAAATTCATGTTTCATGTCTATTGTTCTCTATTTAGTTTGCTCAATTCCTAAGTCCTTTAGTATGCCAACCTCAGAAAGCAGAAACATTAGGAGGCCGAAAAATGGATTTGTTTCCCAAAGTTGTTTGTTCCCTCAGGATTTAAAGGAACACAATGGTCAGAGTTACATGTGGCTTTCTAGACTTTCTATTACTCTCCTTTGCTACCAGATCAATCGGTCTCTACAGATATGTGTGTGACATTTAAGAACAAGTGTCTTCGTGGATCAACAGTCAGGAAAGAATGGAGCAGCTCAGCATCTCCCCTTTTCCTTTCTCTGGAGAGCCTATCCAGTGAGCAACCATTTGTCCCTACACTCAGCCAGATCTCCAACCAGTTCTCTAACTGGGCTTTTATGGCAGCTGCCAACATGCTTGGTTTCTAGAGACTTCTGATTCCTCACAGGCTAATAGTGAAAGCCTCCACAGAGTCTGCTGCAAAGTGCTAATCCCATTTATGTTAAATAAAGCATCACAAGCTGATGGTTTTTGAGAGGTCAAAGACACAGTTTTCATCACGCGGACTTAATCTATAGGACAGTGAACTGCCTGAATTGTTTTGCTCTAGGAGCCATGAAATGGTGCACGCTATTGATACTATTATCTTTATTAAATTATAACATATTTCACTGGTTGCTAACACTAATTAGGTCCATAGTCTGCATCAGATAATTTGCCCAAGACTTGGTAGGAATTATTCTCACTACAACCCTGTGAGGTATGAGCTAACATTTGCCCCATTTTAGAGATGATGAAACTAAGGCTAGCAGGTATGAAATCACTTTCTTAAGGTTGCCTTCTGGGAACATGGAAGAATTCAATTCAGAACCTGTGTTCTTTACCACGACTCTGAACCTGTGGAGCAAAGCTGAACAGTAATGTCACCTGTCGATTCAATCCCTCTCTGTGCTGGTAGAAGTTGCCTGCAGAGAGAAAGTGTCACCTTCATTCCTGGAACCCAGATCCAGTACCTTGCACCTCCATTCCCGCCTAAGATCAGAAAAGCGGGAGGAGGTGGGAGCTGAAAAGCTCCACATGCAATTTCATCCATCCCATATGCCAGGCCAGCCTGTATTGCATGTCACTCCACATCAGGCAGAAAGCGAGGCCGAATTAAATCCGTCTGTCAAGACACCCAGATTTGCAGCAAGTAGAGTTGCTCTTTACTCTTTATGTGAAAGCTCTGATTGAAAAGACAAAAAGAATTTAATCACTCACTCTGCACTGTTGCTCTGGTAGCTCCAAAGTTTTTGACTTGGCTTCTCCCCTTGCCTGCCCCCTTTCTTCGGAAAGCCACTGTGCACTGCTTTGTTTGGGATAAGCCCTCGCAGCTAAGCTTCAGTAATTGGATTATTCGCACGCTCTGTGAGTAGCTCTTATAAGTCAGCAGTTTATGGAGCTGAGCAAACAGACAGGTGCCGGACCAGAAAGGGCACGCTTTCCCAGGGTTGGCTCGGGGTCCTCAGGATGCTTTAAAGTTTGATGGTCCGAAGCAGAAATGCCAGTGCAACCTGTAGGGGATAAAAAAAGGACAGTTCAGGGGTGCCAGTCCCTTGGGCAAAGGGACACAGAGCCAGAGGGCAAACATGCAGTTGGAGGACTTGTGGGGTTTTGCCTGCATCTCTCTGAACATCCAGCGAGATTAAGGTCAGAGATGATGGAAATACATTTCCAGCGGCAAAGCAAGCTTCTCTTAGCACAACTGACTCAAATCAGTGCCCTGGTTTGGGCGACCTCGACAAAATCTGAGGGTGTAAATAACTATTTGTCACAAGCCATTAATCGGCTCTGTTGTTGAACTTAAAGAAGCAGAAGTAGGGGCTATTCATCCAACTGAGACTTCTTGGGAACAAAGCGGGAACCCCTGAAAAGTTGTTGACCTTGATGAACCAAAAAGCGAAGCGAGTCACTCCATTACTTCCCAGGGAAACTCATACAATTCTTAAAGGGTCCCTGCTCCCACATCTAGATGCCACTGCAGTTATTGAGCTAGAAGCTAAGACAGGTGGATTCAGAACATAGTCTTACAGAAGTTTTTGCCTTGGATAGCATTGTAATTATATGTTGCTTTCCCCTCTGTGAGACGATGATGTGAGTTCCTCTTACACACGGCTGCATCTTTTATCCATCTTATTTCCCTCGTTTCGGTATTGTTTTGCAGACAAAGTACTAAGTAAATACGGTATATTAAATGACATGACAATGACAATCATTTTTTGGGCATCTTTTTCAAAAGGGCCCTCCATAGATAGTCTCCAATCCTTACAGCATCCCTTCCAAATCACTTTTTTTCTGCATTTTACAAAACAAGGAAATTTAAGCTAACAGATTAAGCGGGGTGCAGAAGGCTATGGAGAAGAGGCATAGGAGAGAGGTCCGTCTGAAGTCATAACCTAAGTTCTTCCAGAGGAAAGTTAGAATGATGAAGAAAGAAAGGAAAAAGAGTTCAAAAACATTCAAAATCCTGCTAGAAAATCCTGCCACGACAGTCTGCAAAACATTTAACCTTGACTGCCTCGGTTATATTTCTGTAAAATGTGAGAACTGCCCATTGCCTCCAGGTGACAGCTAAATTAGGTAATTTCCTGTGGCCATTTCAGCTACAGAAAAATAAATTTATAACCGTTGTTATTCTTGGATTAACATGAAGTATTATTTAAGACAGTATTGAAATTTATTTCATTTTCAAGTAAGAGAATTATACTGTGGTGTAAACATGCTGTAAACAGCTCCATTTGTTCTATTGTCTAAACATTTTAAACACTTAACTGAAACTGAGAATTCTTTAAGGTAGCACCAGGTGACTCAAGAGAGATAAAGCACGTGGACAAAACCTCTGGGCCACCCACTTTCTTGAACACATTCTTCTCATTGGCAATTAAATATCAGTGAAAATAGAAGGTTGAGAATGGCCAAGTTGAATGACACATAGGTAGGTTGTCAGATTCCCATTTTCTTGGCACAGAATCATGGAGTTTTGAGTAAGGACCAAATAAAAATAGAGGAGCGCTAGTGAACGAGCTTTTTTCCCCTTTCTTCAAGAAGACAGGTAGATTTTAGGCGAGAGTGTTTTGGTCACGAGGCAGGGGTCAGGGAAGAGGTGAGGCACAGAGCTCAGTGGAAATGGCCTTCAGGACCAAGTTCAGATCAGTTGAAGCGAAGCAATGAGAAGAATGTAGCTCAAAATTCATTAGAACGCTGAGGTCAGGTGTTTGACTCACCCATTGAATGACGGGGCTCTACCTAATGACCCCGTTCTTCACTCCTTTTATTCTCCTTTGAAACCTTGGCACTCTCTCTTCCCCCCCTACCATTCTAATGGGAGTTCTATCTTCAAGATTACTCTAATAATTGTAGTTGAAAAATGCAAGTTGTCCTGTAGGGCAAAGCATTTATACTGCTCCATGTTCCCCAGTAAACATATAAATATTTATTACATAGATGAACAAAAAAAATGGAGGAAGTAGACAAGGAAAAATGCAACAAACACCAAAGTGCTACAGAAGGAGTTTACTCCCAAGACGTACATTTTTGCAACAGAAGTCACACAGAGGATTCCGGGGCTACAGAAAGCTAGAGGCTATGCTATTGCTGCCCAGAAAGCTGAAAATCAAGTCATAGTTATAAGGCCATCAACCCCCTCTCTCTTCTTTCATCGTTTATTCTGAATCAGATGAAGATACGTCTTCTGCATGCATGATTACAAGTGCAGGATGGAGACTGAGAGAGAAGAACTAAGTTGGGTGCAGGACTAAATTTATGTGTGTGGGAGGAGATGTGATGTCACAGTTCTGCATGGGGCTAGGCTGTGTTGTAGTTCAGAAGGTCAGGAACCCTCCCTTTGTCTTGTTCTCTACACTATCTACAGCACCAAGCATGTAAGTGGATATCATACAAATATTTGGTGATTGATTAAAAGAATTAGTGCGTGCATGAATGCAGCTGGCAGTATTCTAGGATAGATAACACACACACACACACACACACACACACACACACACACACACCCTTGTACCCCCACACACAACTCAGAGTGAGAATATCTTTTCATTATGGGTTGAATCTGAATAGAGGCTAATCAATGCAAAATAAATGAAAAGTGATGTAACATACTTAGACCATGATTACACAGTCTACATTTCCAAGGAAGGCCCTGGTATTCATCAGACAAATGTGGCCTCAGGCTTAAAGGTAAATTCCAAAGTAAGCCAGAATGTGCCATAGATCTTACTGGACTCTTCTGTCCTTCTCCCAGTGCAGTAAAACATATAGACTTATGTTTTCTCAGTTTTAACTTTAGGACTGACATCCATCACTGCTCTTAGATGGCTTAGGGAAAGGAACTCTGCAAAGGCACACCATCTCTTTTCTCTTTCCTCCTACCTGCCTGTGCTTTGCACTTTTGTAAGTCATTTTTGTCAAGGTGTGATAGGTTCTAGTTTGCCTATCATACCATCATCAGTGAGACGGTGCTAAGTCATCCACAGAACTGTCCCCAAGCCCCACGTCCTGCCATCCTTCCTCCCTCTCCCCATATATGGGAATGACTATGGAGGGATTTATGTGGAGATGCCTTTGGGCTTCACAATCAGCAATGAAGTGTACATTCACAATGTAGGATTTGTCCAGTATTATCAAAACTCACCAACCCTGACAGAATATGGCTTCTACTTATGGCAGAAGTTTATTTTAATTCTAAGACTATAAGTAGAAAATGAACAGGAAAAGAGCCAAGATTTTCTTTCTTTCTATTAGAGGATTATAGCTCTGATACTAATCAGTGTTTGATAAACAGGGGTGGCAATGGAAAAAGAATAAAATAATGGATGTAAAAGATATCATTAACACACAACCATATGAAATTATTCAGTTTATCATCCTGCCCTAAAAGTGTCCAAGTAAACCCTGGGCTTGTGAGTAAGAGTGACTATTGATGAGTAGTAGGAAACAATTAGGAAAAGCTTTTTTCCCCTTTTCTTATTTCTCCATTAGTGAGTTGGAAACGCTGTCAATGATATAACCCATAAAATTTTCCCCAGATTCCTTACTTGTATAACCCTGATTTTACTCATTACAACCATCTACTCAGCCCCAACATCCTTCACATGAGGCACACCATTAGATGTTCAATGAGATGAACTGGAGTTTCTTGGGAAAACATTTTCTTTACTAATAAAAAAGTTCAGGTGTAGCTGACACCTGTCTTCCTTCTCATACTTACTTAAACATGCACATGATTTCTAAGGTTGTGGTAATGACATGGCATGAGAATGACATCAACATGGTGAGCAAAGCAGAAGGGACAAACTTATGCTCCAATGACATCCTATATGTCTGCAATCAACACCAGTGAAAATCTACCTCTTATTTATTCAGAAAAAAAAAAAAACAAATAAGCAAAAGAAACAACTAAAAAACTTGTTTTCCTCAGCCATAATTTTTCTGTTATCTGCAGGATAATACAAACTAAGTGAAAGATAACATACAATTCCTGACAATGGCACTGGACTTGAAATAGTCAATAATATGGTTCTTTAAAATGGCACATGGGTATGAATTTCAGTCCACAAGTTCTGGTGTGCAAAGAATGTGGTTGTTGTTTTATTTCACCAGCAGACTAAAAAATTAACTCATCCTTTCCCAATTTTCCTCCCAATCAAGTTTATCACACAGTTTCTGAGTTCTATGCTGTGGGTCAAGGAATAAGGGAAGCTCCCTGAGTCCTCATTTACATAGGTTGAACGGAAATGCCATTATGCCCATCGACATGACCTCAAGTCCAGGGGAGTTCTGCTGGTTTTTTAGCTACTGAAGGTTCACAAATTGTTATGAAATTGCCTGTGATTCTGTTTCCTCAGATTTATACCACACTTGTTTTCTTTTAGAGTCTTGACATCTCCCTGGTGGTGCTTCTAAGAAGGAAGATGCTTGATGCTAGTTCTCTTTTTCCATGTGAAACTCATGGAGCTCCACCAGCCTCTTGGTCTCCCACTTTAATTCTTTCCCTCCTTTTTCCTCACTGTCCCAGAGAAGATGTTTCTAGTTGGTAGAAATCCTTCTCCTTTCCAGTATCATCAAGGGACTCTCTCTATGTCTTGGCATCCCATTCTTTCTTCCTTGTACCTCATCCACAGAAACATAACTTCAGTTTTCCTAACTAGTTAGGCTTTAGGAATAAAACCAAAGTATATTGTGCTCTTCTGGTTTTCATTCTTACCTCATCCCTCTCCCAAGGTGATGAAGCACGGATTTAGCACACTGCCTGAATAGATGACAGAAGAACAGGAAGATATGGAGAGGAATTAAGCAATAACAACAACAAAAGGATTGTTATTTAACATATGGAGATATGGTAGGAGGTGGAGGGTGGGTTATACTTCTTAATGGTGCTGAGCATCTGGACATTTCTAAGCTGTCCAAACAAACTCTAATTAGGCCAATCCCTGAGTGCCCTGGATGCTTTTTATACGCAAGGTTGTCTATCATGCAGCATTCAGGGCTATCGATGGGATGGTAGAGAGTATGAAGA
>JAPYYJ010003195.1:0-11849 GCA_028533885.1 Nasua narica | reverse complement strand
CAATAATTTGAGGTATAAGTCAATAATTTGAGGTATAAGTCAATAATTTGAGGTATAAGTCAATAATTTGAGGTATAAGTCAATAATTTGAGGTATAAGTCAATAATTTGAGGTATAAGTCAATAATTTGAGGTATAAGTCAAATACTTGAGGTATATGTCAAATACTTGAGGTACATGTTTGATACACTATTTCTTCATTTAGCATGTGTGACTAGAAATACACTTTAAAAATACCTCTCAGAACTATCTTTTACTTTATGGCTTGTTTTCATGGAGTAGGGTTTTTTTTTTTTCCTACTAAAATATCCCTTTACCTCAGATGCACCTAGTAAGGACTTTTTTTTTTTTTTAAGATTTTATTTATTTGTCAGAGAGAGAGAGAGTGCACAAGCAGGCAGAGTGGCAGGCAGAGGAAGAAGCAGACTCCCTGCCGAGCTAGGAGCCCGATAGGGGACTCGATCCCAGCACCCCGGGATCATGACCTGAGCCGAAGGCAGCCGCTTAACCAACTGAGCCACCCAGGCGTCCCAGGACTTACTATTTTTTTTTTTTTTTTAAAGATACTACTTATTTGAGAGGCAGGGTGAGCAAGAGAGAGTACAGGAGCAGAGGGAGAGGGAGAAGCAGACTCCCCTAATGAGCAGGGAGCCTGATGTGGGACTCGATCCCGGGACTCCAGGATCATGACCTAAGCTGAAGGCAGATGCTTAACCAACTGAGCCACCCAGGCACCCCAAGTACTTTGGAAATAGGATGTGCCAAAATATACTTCATTTTTTCTAAATGATACCTTTTATTCTCAGCATCCTTATGTTAATCCTGGCTTACAAGCTAGCTTTACAGTTGTGAAACGTTAGGTAGTATTCAGAGAGAGAAGGATTTGTCTTTGTCTACTCATATTTGTGAAGAGAACTTCTGAGCTCCATAGTCCAGTTTACCAGATAAGCTGTTACTAAAATCATTGCTACTCACACTCTGGCTTCTACTTCTATTGCTTTATTGAAAACATGCAGTTTGGATTTTTCATCTCACTCTGTACTACAGTACTTTCCAGGCTGATGACCTCGTCTCCCTGTGCTTTATGTAGAGGTCTCATTAACTCCCTTCCTTTTAGCCACTTCATAAGCCATACCAGAGCACAAACTTTCAGTTTTATTTTCCTCCCCAAGTTAGCCTTGAGCTTGGCATAGGAAAAGTCCTTCCCAAATATTTGTTGATCAAATAATTGAATGTTTTATTACCTATTTTCAGTTAATACCTGGGTTAACTTCAGTTAATCCTAGTTCTAATACATAATCCACCTTTGATCTTGAACTTCATTCCTGACTGCCTCTTGGACGATTGTTCTTGGTTGTTTTGTAATCCCAAACATAACAAGTCTGAAACTTTGTCATTTTTTTATTGTTGTTGTTCATTCATTCTGACTTGTTCTTTTTCCATTCTGATGGGTTTTTATTCTAATTGAGATATAATGTATGTATAACATTTCATTAGTTTGGGGTATACAACATAATTGGATGTATATATTGTAAAATGATAATCACAATAAGTTAACATCCATCACCACACATAGTTAAAATCTCTCATCACAAGAACAGTAAGATCTACACTCTTAGTAACTTTCAAATATACAGTACAGTATAGTTAACTATGGTCACCATGCTGTACATGATGTCACCAGGGGTTATTGATAACTGGAAGTCTCTGTACCTTCTGTTTCGACTATATTCAACCTCTTCACATATTCCCAAACCTCCACCTCTGGTACTCACCGGTCTGTTCTGTGTCTTTGTTTGTATTATACATATATAACCTTAGATTCCACATATAATGTGAGATAATACAGTATTTGTCTTTCTGTCTGAATCATTTAACTTGTAGTGCTTTCAAGATCCCACTGTGTTGTCACAAATTGTAGATTTTTTTTTTTTTTTTAAGACTTACTTAGTTGACAGAGAACACAAGCAAGGGGGAGCAGCAGGCAGAGTGAGAGGGAGAAGCAGGCTCCTTGCTGAGCAGGGATCCCAATGTGGGGCTTGATCCCAGGACCCTGAGATCATGACCTGAGCTGAAGGCAGATACTTGACTGAGCCACCAGGCATCCCACGAATGGCAGAATTTTTTTTGTTTTTTTAATAGCTGCATAACACTCCAGTGTGTGTGTGTGTGTGTGTGTGTGTAATCACGTTTTCTTTATCTGTGATGGACACTTAGGTTGTTTCCCTATCTTGGCTATTGTAGCTAATGCAATAAACATGGGGGCAAATAACTTTTTGTGATAATTGGTTTTCTTCAGATAAACATTCAGAAGTGAAATTGCTAGATTTTATGATAGTCCTGTTCTTAATTTTTTTTGAGGAACCTCCATACTCCAAACTCATTTTTTTTTTTTCAGTCTTCCATAGTGGCTGTACCAACTTGCATTCCTGCAGTAGCCAAGGGTTCTCTTTTCTCCATAGTCTCACCAATACAATTATCTCTTGTCTTTTGATGATAACCATCCTAACAAGTATGAGATCAGATCTCACTGTGGTTTTGATTTGTATTCTCCTGATTAGTGATGTTGAGTACTTTATGTACCTGTTGGCCATTTGCATAGCATCTTTAGAAAGATGTCCATTCAGTTCTTCTGCCCGTTTTTAAGTCAGGTGATTTGTTTTATATTGAGTTACATATTTTTATACATCTTAGATAATAACTCTTTATCAGGTACATGATGTAAAAAAATTTTTTTCCCTTCAGTAGGTTGCTTTTTCATTTTTTCCGTGGTTTCCTTTGCTGTGTAGAAGCTCTTTAGTTGATTAGTCCCACCTGTTTGTTTTTGCCTTTGTTGCCTTGGCTGTCGATGTCAAATAAAATAAAAAATCATCCCCAATACTGATGTGAAGGGGCTTACTACTTAGGTTTTCTTCTAGCTGTTGTACGGTTTGAGGTCTTACATTCAAATCTTGAATCCATTTTGAGTTAATTTGTGTATGGTGTAAGATAGTGGTCCAGTTTCTTCTGCATGTGAGTGTCCAGTTTTCCCACCATCATTTGTTGAAGAAACCATACTTTTCCCACTGTATATTCTTGGCTCCTTTGTCCTAAATGAACCACACTTACGTGGGTTTATTTCTGGGCTCTGTGTGTGTGTGTGTGTGTACTTTTAATGCCAGTACCATACTGTGTTGATCATTATAGCTTTGTAATATAGTTTGAAATCAGGGATCATGAGATCTCCAGTTTTGTTCTTTCTCAAGATTGCGTTGGATATTAGGGGTTTTCTGTGGTCCCATACAAATTTTAGGCTTGCTTACTCTACTTCTGTGAAAAACACCACTGGAATTCTGATACTAATTGCACTGAGTCTGTAGATTGTTTTGAGTAGTATGGACGCTCTAACAATATTCCCATCTACAAGCATGGAATACCTTTCCATTTGTCTTCAGTTTCTTTCATCAGTCTCTCATGGTTGAGTTTCTTTCACTTCTTTGGTTAAATTTATTCCCAGATATGTTATTGTTTTTGATGCAACTGTAAACGGGCTTATTTTCTTTCTATTTCTGTGACTTCATTATTAGTGCATAAAACCACAGTTTACTTTCATTTATTGATTTTGGTATCCTGCAACTTTAATGAATTCATTTATTCTAAAAGCTTTTTGGTGGAGTTGTTAGGTTTTTGTGAGTGTGTTTACTATGCAATATCATGTCATCTGTAAATAATGACAGTTTTACTTAACAATTTGGATGTCTTTCATTTCATTCTCTTGTCTGATCACTGTGGCTAGTACTTAGGGATATTCTTGTCTTACTCTTGGTCTTAGGGGAAAAGCTTTTCGTTTTTCCATCATTGAGCGTGGTGTTACTGTGGGGTTTTTTTACTTAGGGCTTTTATCATGTGGAGATACGTTTCTCTACATCTACGTTGTTAGTTTTTATCAGGAATGGATATTGTATTTTGTCACATGCTTTTTCTGCATCACTTGAGATCATATACCATTGCTTTTGGGTGGAATACTCTGTAAATATCTGATTTAACATGTTTCAATGCCTTTATAGGTGGTATCCTCTTTCTCCTAGTCAATTAGCTTTAAAATTGTCAGGCAATTTTTAAAATATCTGGTGGCCCTTTCTAGTTTACAGCAATAGTGGTCAGATGAGTAACCTGCAAGTCAGATCATAGCTAGACTCCTGGTAGTTAATTTTTTTTTTCAATCTTAGTTTCGTAATTATAAAATTCCTATCACCTTGGACTTGAGGATTATGTCAAAATAGGCATGAGAGTGCTTTGCATGGTGTTTGGCATGTGGCAAAAACTCGTTGTCTGCCTACAACTGATTTCCAGTGAGTCAGGAGAAAATATAAGTATGTTTGAGCTATCCCATTATTTCTTGTCAGGCTGCTCCTGCCCTAGTCACAGGCTCTCATTTCCTGCCTGGATTGCTGCAGTAGTGCTATGCACTCTAATCCATGCAGGACTCCACCGATAGGCACATTTGAGTCATGCTGTCCTTCTCTCCAGAAGCCAAGATGACTTTCTGTAGCCAACATGGTCAAATCGTACTCTTCAGTTTCACCTCTAAGTTTAGGACAACCTGATTTTGACCCACACTGCTAACCTGGACCATTCCGCTGAATTTCCAGTCACTACCTTCAAACTTTGTCTCCTCAGCCTGTCCTTAGTGCCTCATACTCTCCTCTCTTCCCTGTTGGAGATTTTTCTTTATTTTTTATTTTTTATTTTTTTTTTAAGATTTTATTTATTTATTAGAGAGAGAGAATGAGAATGAGAGGGGAGAAGGTCAGAGGGAGAAGCAGACTTCCCGCAGAGCCGGGAGTCCGATATGGGACTCGATCCCGGGACTACGGGATCATGACCCGAGCCGAAGGCAGTCGCTCAACCAACTGAGCCACCCAGGCGCCCTGTTGGAGATTTTTCTAACCATTAGGTAACACCTCTGATTCTTGTTTTCCAAGTAGTTTTTGCTGAACCCCTTGTGACATTGCTCTCCCTGCTTAATCCGTGAATTTCACTCCTTCACTCTGCTTGCTGAGACAAACACTAACTAGGTCCTGGATAGACCAACGAACAGAAAGCACAAATACCTCTACCTTCGTGGCCCTTAGTTTTGTATCAGATTTGATAGGGAATCTTGTCTTGTGACAGCTTCATGTAGTTTGCATTCAGTTATTGAATTGGTATAATATTTTTTCCTTAGATGAATTGTAAATTTCTTTATTTTATTTATGAAAGATTATTAAGAGCACACGTGTGGGGGAGGGGAGGGAGAGGAAGAGCGATTCTCAAGCAGATGCCTCACTGAGTGTGGACTCTGACATAGAGATCTGTCCCAGGACCCTGAGATCACGATCTGGGCCAAAATTAAGAGTCAGACGCTTAACGGACTGAGCTGCCGAGGTGCTCTCATTGTTCGATATTTTAAAAGTTTTAATACTTTATTTAATGTCTTACCTGATGTTTAACATAGAAGAGGAACTCAGTAAATACCGGTTAATTTTTGAAAGGTTATATTCATGGTTCGAGTTTTAAAAATACAGCTATAAATCTAAGTATTACTTGTAATATATTTGAAATAAGAGATTTGTACATCTTTGTTTTAGGTACATGGTCTTTTCTAAGAACTGTAAGTACACAGGCAGACTGCTGATAGTAATTAATATTTTTCCTGATGAAAAGTTGAATGTGGGAGAATGCCATATTTTGACCTGTGGAAAGTAGGACAGTTGATGTCACGTGAACTTAAGTGGAAGACTTTTTCTTCATCTAACTTTTTTGTGCAAATACTCTGCCCCTTACCTCTCTACCCCTCCTTTTAATGGGATGTCTGAATTTTTTTTTAAAATTTTTTTAAAGATTTAATTTATTTGACAGCAAGAGAGGGAACACAAGCAGGGGGAGTGGGAGAGGAGAGAAACAGGCTGCCTGCTGAGCAGGGTGTCCAATGTGGAGCTTGATCCTGGGATCACGACCCCCAGCTGAAGGCAGAAGCTTTAAAGACTGAGCCACCCAGGTGCCCCATCTGAATCAATATTTGAAGAAAAAATTTTTTAAATCAACAGGCAGTTCAGTTTTTATAGCTTTGTTAATCTGAAATTATAGAAGTAACTGAGGACTATTTGCTTGGTTCTGAAGCAAATAATTACTTCTCTGACCTTGCAGACTAGGTTAAATGCTCCCCTCATTGATCTTCCATAGCCCTGTTTTGTGTGTTTTGTGATTCATCCTGTCTCTGTAATTACTGTAAATACTGTATCTGTCTTCCACTCTAAACCACGAGCTCCATGAGGTCAGGGCTCTTGCTATTTTCTGTTGACCCTCAGGGCACAGAACACAATGGATGCTCACCTAACAGAAAATGCATTAAATTTGACACTGCTTTAATAAGCCAAGACACATCGCATTCCTATGGACGTTGGGACTGAACTAGACACTGGGTTGGCACTGGGGAGCAAAACACAGCCTTTGTCTTCAGGGTACTCATCAACTAGCACAATGTGCTAAGTTCCCAATTTTTAATATTTGCATACTGCCTAGAGTGTCCACATTTTTTTTTTTAAACCTCAAAATAACCCTATGAAGTACTGTTTACCTTTATAGGTGAGTAAACTGGGAAAGGGAGATCCATTAACTTAGGTTCACATAGGGTTGGAACCTGTCTGTCTAATCTTCAGGTGCTTTTCCTTTAATGTGTGCCGCTCCAGCCTGGTTAGGTATGGCTGTGACAGTCACGCCTTACGTCAACCCTGGCTTATCGGATTCTTCTGACTAATGTGTTCTTGGGTTTGCATTAAAAAATGGGGCAAGGAATTAAGATCTGGAAATAAGCCTACTGCTTACTGAGATTTTGCATTTCACTAAACCGTTTCCAATTGGTCTCTGCCTTTTTTTCCTTTGAGACTCTTATTCCTGGTAATAATTTATGGGGTGATGTTTTTGAGTGACTTTCAGAACTATCTAGTCTTCATCTTAGGCCTACTGGATTGATTTTTAAAAAACCTTCAATTGGTATGTGGGCCCCCGATAGTTGGAGAATTTCTGCCTTTTTACCTCTCAATTTTAAGACCCTCTCTAATCAGACCCATGCAGATATGTTTCTACCTTTTTACTACCTTGGGCTCCCTCTCCCAGCTGAAATGTGTTCCACAAACTTTTTGTAAATTAAAATTAAAAGCCCTTCCTTTCTTTGAGTTTTTGAAGCCCTCCCTATAAATTGGGCCAATTAGACCAGTGCTGGCCTCTGTGTCTTGCTCTTATTCTAATGTGTACTGGTTTTGTTCCTGTAGTGAGGTTTTTTATTTTTGGAGCCCAAAGAGCAAAATCTTGGGTTTTTGTTTTTTTTTTTTGTCTCCCACAGTGTCTAGCAGAGTGCTGGGCATATGACCGCGCCTACTAAGTAAGCACTCAAATGTGGAAGTAACTTTAATTATAGAGTTTATACTTTGTAATTATATTTGAAAGCCTCAGTACTTCACAAACACTATGGCAAGCTGGAGAAAGGTGGCTGGAGGAGCCTGTCTTTTCTGTTGAAACAAAGACACATTCTATTTGCATTGTGTATAAAGGGTTACAAAGCAGTTCATGCTCATTATTAGCTCATTTAATCTTCCCAGTAATTTTATGGGAGAGATGACTTAATCCTCACTGGGGGGTGATAGCCTTAGGACTCAAATAACTTGCCTCTGGACCAGATGGCTGGAGCTGGGACGCAAAGCCAGCTTGCATGACTCCAGTACACACAGGGGGGACAGGCGTGACCAGGCTGCAAGCTTCAGAGGGCAGGGCCCAGAATGCTTATTGCACGCCACTGTTGCAAGATAAAATTGAGGTTCTGGTGTCAGCTGCCCCCTGAATCCTTCTAAGCATGTACTTCTGATCCGCCTGGCTCTGCTGGTACAACTAGGTTTTTCTCTTAATGCTAGAATTTCAGTACCAGTTAGCAAGCTAGCTATTGTATCAATCTTTTTCTTCCTTCTCCCTCCTCTTCTTCTAAATCATTATCTTCTTTGTATATGTGCATAAATAGACATTTATAGTTATGTGTAATAATCTGGAGTCTTAAAAATTATAGAGGAAAACTAGTTGTGGTGATTATGAATTTTTTGTTGGTACTTCCTTTATTCTGCCATGGTTGAGGGTTGCTGTGTTTAGATTGGATAACCATGTTGACAGCACTGGGCTAGAAAACTCACATATCTTTTTTCTGAGACTGAGACCTTCAGTGCACTCATACTGTACTTGAATAGTAAAAAGCCCTCATCTTTGGAATCTATTGTTGGAAATGTATGAATATCTTTAAGGTCAAATGCATTTTCTTTCTGTTGATTGTCTGTGTCTCTGTCCCTTTTTTCCTTTTCTTCCCTTCCTTATGAATTGAGTTTTGCTGCAGAAGAGGAAAAACATTGCTATAGCTAATTGATTATAATTTGTAGCATTTCAGACTTTTATTGTTGCCTCTGTGAATAACAATGAAATTTAATTTTTCTCCTCTCTGGGTACGAGGAAATGCCAAGGGTCCATGAAACTGGGCAGTTCAGACTGGAGCTGACATCTTCCGTGTCAGCATTTTATGTCTGGCCTTCTGAGATTTCTCTAGGAGAACATTAGCTTGGGAAACTCATCTCAAATGTTTTCTTTGCTTTTGATGTGTGCAATCAGATGTCAAACACTTTGAAAATTACTAAAATTGAAAAACATTAAAAACAGGCATTGATCTCTATAGACAGTATGAACTCTATAAAAAGTCTCCCGTTTGTGTTTTTGATGGGATATAATCTATAGTGTTTAAAAAAACTACAGGAGCAGAAATTGTAATAGGTTAGCTTAGTGGTAGAATACACATGAGATTGCAGTCCGCATTTTAGTCCCAGAGAGGAATAAGAAAACCTTAATTGACTTACTTGATTCTAAGTATAATTCCACTGTACCAAGTGGTTTGGGTGCCTCAGAAAGTGTGGCTGAGGTTTTTCGTGTCAGCTAGAGAAAAGTCGCGACACCACCTTTTCACAAAGGAGTTTGAGACACTAAGTTCCTGGGGGTTAACCAAGTTTGCGATTGCTGAGCATGAACCTGGCTCTTAGGGAGGGACCCTATGGTATCATTTTAGGTGTGGATCTGTATCTCTAGTCCTTGCCTTGGAGGAGCTAGTAGATACTTTAGAAAGATAAAATTTTAACACAATGAGAAAAATAGATCCTAATTCAGTGGTGCTTAATGTTAGTGAGGTAAGACCAGACTGGCAGAAAGTAGTTGAGGTGGAACATTCAGGAAAACTGGCTGGGAAGCTGGTTCCTAGGCAGGAGCATTTCTTAATTGTTCTTTCTGTAGTTTGTGCTAGCAGGCCAGAGTCCTGGGGTCCTGCTTGTTCCCTACACATGCCTCTTAATGTTCTTGAGATTTTATTTTCCAAGACCCATTGACAAATCAGAGGCTAAGCCCTTGAGTTCTTGGTGTGTTAGGAGAAAAAAATTTCAGTCATATGAATTATTAAATGTTAGTCACTGTCTGCCCTTGGTGGTATTGTCTTATGTATTTTTAAAACCTCAGATTGTTTGCCAGGAATCAGAAAACTTTCAAAAGCAATCGCTTTATTTATTTATATTTTTAATTGCATCTCTTTTGAAAATATCAGTCTGTCCTTGAGGCTATTTCTGTGTCAAACGGTTTTTGGGAAACGTGCTTTTTAAGAAAAGGATAGTTTTAGGTATATTTCTGGTATGTTCCACAAATTTCACAAAGCTTTCACTCTTCATAGGAAAACAATGAAAACAAAGTACACGGCAGTTATCTTGTAAAGTCCCAAATTGTTGAATCCCTGTCTGGCTGCCTCATCTTAATACTGTATCATGGCATTTGAGATTTGTTTTTATTTTATTTATTTTTTTAAGGTTTTATTTATTGGACAGAGAGATCACAAGTAGGCAGAGAGGCGGGCAGAGAGGGGGGGAAGCAGGCTCCCCAATGAGCAGAGAGCCTGATGCGGGGCTCGATCCCAGGACCCTGGGATCATGACCTGAGCTGAAGGCAGAAGCTTTAACCCACTGAGCCACCCAGGCACCCCGCATTTGAGATTTCTTAACATACATGTTTATGGTAAATTGATAGCATTTGTTTCTGAGGAAAGTGAGGAATTGAACAGAGGAATCTGAAGGACTTGTCCAATGGAATATGCTAAACTTGTGGTTGAGTGTTGAGGCTCAGGGTGATAAAAGATTTTATTTTATTCCTTCCTTGATATTAGATCTTAGTTGCTTGATCATTTATCATAGCATCTGTTCCATTCTCACTTGGCCAATCCAACAGTTAATTCTCACCTAGATAATAGTAGGGACACTTTTCTTGTGATAGCAGCTACCTCTGTGGTGGCCTATTGTTCCCAGATTCTTGTAATAGAACATTTTCTCTCCAAAATATGAGAAAACTGAGTGTATCCTGAAGTTACTGGATTTAAATTTTATTTACTGTAACCATTTTGAAAACTTAAAACTATTGAAGCAGTTTTAGGAGAGGTTAATAGCAATGGTATAATAGGTTCAGAATCTGACTGCCCAAAGTACTGTTCCTGGGAGGCATAGAATTTTTATTCCATTAGGAATCTCTACCCAGGTGATTGACTGTAACCTAGAGGTTTCTTCTCCCCTCCAGGTTGAACGGTTTCTTATTTCTGGAAGTTACTTAGATTAAGCTTACATGTTACATAAAGCTCACAGAAAAGATAAACTAAGAAATATAATCCACAGAGATAATAAGGTTAATAGGACTACGGTAACTTCTGTTGTCCAATTTACACTTATTATTTAAAAAAATTTTTTTTAAAGATTTTATTTGACAGAGACAAAGCGAGAGAGGGAATACAAGCAGGGGCAGAGAGTAAGGGAGAAGCAGGCTCCCCACTGAGCAGGGAGCCCGACTGGACTCCACTTAAGGCTCTGTCCTAGGACCCTGGGATCATGACCTGAGTGGAAAACAGATGCTTAACTGACTGAGCCACCAGGTGCCCTTGTTTTCAAAGTTTTATATGCTTAGCTCATAATTCCTTTTATAATCAGAAAAAACTGTTAAAAGCCTGTAAGTATAATGGATTCTGATGAATTCTACTTGTATGTGTTACTGTTATGGTAGAGAATTGGGGAGAAGAGCATCTGCTTTATTTTCAGGACAATAAGAAGTTGAACGATGCAGTTGGTGTTGAATAGTTTGAATCTGCCTAACAATTTCATAGTACTTGAGCCCTACTCTAGAAGCTGAGATGCTCAAACTGTCAGACTTGAGATGCAGACTTTATATTCTTTAGTATTGCATGTGCTTAAGTTTATTGTGATTAAAGATAATATACTGAATTGAGTTTGTTTTTCCCAGAATCAGGGTCAGTACTGTGACCTTCAATTATTGTCCTTTTGCTTTTTGCTTGCTGTCGGATGTCACCGCTGCAGTGCTAATCTGGAGCTTTTAATCATGTAGTTGAGAGAAAACACGTGAGGTATAACAGTCTGTGTAGATTTACTAAATCCTGACTGATGGTGTGAACACTTCCTTCTTAGTGTGAAACGTATGGTTGCCTTCCTTAGCATCTGGGAGGAGCTTTGTGATGTAAGTCCCTTTAAATGTTTTAATAACGACCCAGGGATGATATTTATTTCTGCTGCTTTTCTCTTAAATGTGTATGCAAAGACTCAGATTGGGTGTATGTAAGGCTTTGGATCTGAATTCCACTAACACCATTTACTGGCTTTGTAATCTTGGGCATTCCACTCACCTCTCTGCAAGCTCTTTTCCTCCTCTGTGAAATGGAGATGATAATGCTTTCATCATGGAGTTGTGCATATTACATAATCTGTAAGTGCT
>JAPYYJ010003194.1:0-11852 GCA_028533885.1 Nasua narica | reverse complement strand
GGCAGGGTTATAAAAGCGAAAGGTTACAAGAGTAGTTCTCAGTCAGGTCCATTATACAAAATAGGAATTAAAACTAAGTTAACCGAAATGGTTGGGTTAATATGTAAATAGATTGAAATTTGTCAAATTGTGTTGGCTTCTTTCAGTGTGAAGCATGGGAACAATTCAGGTGTCATGGTGAGGAGGGAGTTAAGTCCAAGCTGAAGGCTTGCTGTTGGCAAATAGGTCATGGTTCCTCTGATAAGACCATGAATAAGTTCCTTCTCCCATATGGTCTTCTGACCTTATTTTAAAAGAGACTCTTTTAACTAAGCTTGCTTTTTCCATTGTGAAATCTTTTAGATTTCCTCCCTTTGATCCAGTTCTTTCTTGACAAGAAAGCATCAAAGACAAATCTTTTGGTTTTGGTCCCATTGTGTTGCCAGCGTTGTTAGTACATGCCCTGGGTCCATCAGGTCCCTCAGAGTGGGGAGTTTCATACCCTCATATATCTTTAAGCCTGGGACTGCATTTGAGTGACCAGGAAACCTTTTTGGGAAGGGAGATTTGGCTACATCAATTGAAGTGTCATTTTCTATTGTCAAAGCATAGAGCACATGAGTACTCCTCCCTGCTCAGCTAAAAGATAATCAGGGATTATCTTATTACCAAGAACTTTGGCCAGAGAGTCTAAGGATCTTCATTGGGCTGCTATTGCTTTAGCAGCAGATTCTGCAATAATTTCAATAAATAAGAAGAAGTTGTTCATTATATCCTCAATTACATTTACACCTAACCAGGGAAATACAGACTTACCAAAGAAGCGAATCCTGAATCATGAACATCTCCTGCTAGGGCCTTTCTAACCTAACAATGTAAATTCAGGTGAGGGAGTTAACCAATGAGATCTCTAATTTTGCTTTTGAAAGTGAGGGGCAAAATTAGATTTTTCTCCTAGCTTGAAATAAAAGGTTGTTCTAAACTCCAGAGGTCACCACTGCTTAGGAATGATCTGGGAGATAAAGATGAGGGTGTTATCTTTACAGACCACCGCCAGAATAAAGGAAAGGAAAAGAAGGAGAAAGGCTTTGATGTTTAGTTAAAGTATGAAATCTTGATGCATCGTCTTGGGCAGAAGTAGTCTGCCCAATGTCAGTTGTCAGAGGTCAGCTGACAGATATCTGTCAGAGGTAGCTGATAGCTCCCTTAATATCAGCTACTTCTCTTCCTGGTCAATTTGATTTAGAGATCTCCAGTGCCTGTACAGGACCAGCCTTTTTCAACTGTGGGATATGTACCCAAGGCTCGATATCTTCTAGTTTTGCAGCTGTGTCAGTGGTCAAGAACACTTGATAAGGTCCCTTTCAATGGGGCTTGAAGGCTTGAAGACTATCTTCCTCTGGTGACATTTTTAAAATACCTCTGTAGAACAAAGGCTTGAACATAAGACATTAGAGACTTAACAGTAGCTGGCCATACTAGCACAAGACAACAAGGGATCAGAGGAAGGTTGTATACTGATAGAATTCCAAGGGGTTTGCATGATTTCATTATGGTTCATATGATTTGTCCAGTGAAGTGGTAGACTCCATGATTAGAGATTGTGGAAGGTGTATCCCAGGTGGGAAACATTCTCTAGCAGTTTTGTTTGTTTGTTTGTTTTGTTTTGTTTTGTTTGCCATTGAAAGAACATCAGCCTTGCAGGGGAAAGCTTCAACCTATCCAGAAAACATAAAAATGATAACAAGAACATCTCAATAACACACACTAAGTGACAGTTGAAGTCCAGCTGCAAGGTGTTCAAAGGGTCTAGAGGAAGGAGGTCTAAGGCTTCTGGGAACAAAGATAGCTTTCCTAGAATTACAGAATGCATGATTCCAACAATACTGAGATCAAGACCTGAGCTGAGATCAAGAATTGGATGCCCAACCGACTGAGTCACCCAGGCACCCCAATCCTTAGCTCTTTTTGAATAAAGATTTAGCTTTTTTGAGTCGTCAAAATGTGATAAAGTGTCACTAAATGGGAAAAAATGTGAAATATATATGAAAAAGTTATTTCAGGAGTTCGAAAAATAAATAGTAGCGGGTAGAAGTGGAGAAAAAAAGCAGAACTCAGGGCACCTGGGTGGCTCAGTGGGTTAGAGCTTCTGCCTTCGGCTCGGGTCATGATCTCAGGGTTCTGGGATCAAGCCCCACATCGGGCTCTCTGCTCAGTGGGGGTGGGGGGGGCCTGTTTCCCCCCTCTCTCTGCCTGCCTCTCTGCCTACTTGTGATCTCTCTCTGTCAAATAAATAAATGAAATCTTAAAAAAAAAAAAAAAGCAGAACTCATGTACCATTGAAGTCTCTCAGCATCCCCCCACACATCAGAAAGTGGGCACCGGGGTGCAGACAGTGAGAACTGTGGTACATCCAGACAATGGAATATAATTCACCACTAAAAACAAATGAGCTACCAAGCCAGGAAGAGACATGGAGCAACCTCATGTGCATATTACTAAGTGAAAGAAACCAATCTGAAAAATCTGTACGACAGTCTGAAAAAAAGACAAAACTGGAGACAGGAAAAAGATCAGTGGCTGCCAGGGATTAGGAGGGAGAGAGGAATGAATAAGCAGAACACAGAGGATTTTTAGGGCAGTCAAATTATTCTGTATGGTACCAGTATGGTGGATACATGACATTTTATATCTTTCAAAATCCACAGAAGGTACAATGTGAACACTGAATCTTAATATAAACTATGGACTTTGGTGGATCGTAATTCAAACACGTACCTCAATTGTAACAAGTGTACCACTTTTGGGGGGAATGTTGATAGTGGGAAAAGTCAGGGCAATGGATGGGAAACCTCTGTACTTACTGCTCAAATTTGCTGTGAATCTGAAACTTCCCTAAAAAATAAAGTCTATTGAAGAAAAAAGAACTCGCTGGATGGACTCAGTAGCAGAACGGAGGAGAGAAGACAGAGGAAAACATTAAGGAACCTTAATATAAGTCAATAGAAATTATCTGATCTCAAAACACAAATAAAAAATATTTTTAAAAATGAAAAGAGGAAGGGTGCCTCCATGGCTCAGCTGGTTAAGTGTCCAACTCTTGATTTTGGCTCAGGAGATGATTTCAAGTAGAGCTCCATGCTGGGGGTGGAGCCTGCTTAAGATTCTTTCTCGGGGCACCAGCGTGGCTCAATGGGTTAAAGCCTCTGCCTTCGGCTCAGATCATGATCTCAGGGTCCTGGGATTGAGTCCTGCTTCAGGCTCTCTGCTTCGTGGAGAGCCTGCTTCTCCCTCTCCCTCTGCCTGCCTCTCTGCCTACTTGTGATCTCTCTCTTCTCTGTCAAATAAATAAATAAAATCTTAAAAAAAAAAAGAAAAAGATTCTTTCTCTCTCTTCCTCTGCCTCCCCCCAATAAATAAATCAATCTTAAAAAAAAAATGAAAAGAGGAAACTAGCAGAATAGGGAAATCCAGGGCTCTGTCCTTTTATAAAAAAAAACAACTAATGAGCAGGCAAAAGTGTCAGCCTCATTTTTTGCAGAACTTTGGACTCAAGTCAAGTACTTAACACAACCGGGGGTATGCTTAGTGAAGAAAGAAGCTGCTGTTTTGCAGTAAGAGAGAGGGTTGGCCTCTCCTGACGTCAAACGGCCTGCTGATCATCCCCCACAACCCTGATCCACGGCAGCCATGAGGACTAAGCCCACACTCCTGGTACAGGATGCTAGTGCCACAGAAAGTGATGGAGATGTTACTCTCAAAGAATTGTCATTGTGGGTCCCAGCTTGTCTGGTGGCTCCATGAAGGAACACGCAAGGGTTTGCTTTTATTTTGCCTAACTCGAAACATTCCTGGGACAAAAGTAGCTGCCCAGGAGGCTTCTGTTGTGTGCATTTAAAGATGGAATTTTTAGGGGCACCTGGCTGGCTCAGTCAGTGGAGCGTGCAGATCTTGATCTTGAGTTCATGAGTTCGAACCCCACATGGGGTGTAGAGATTACTTAGATAAATAAACTTAAAGAAAAAGAAAGACATTTTGGCTCTGGCAGCCTAGGGTTAGTTGGGACAAGCAACAGAATGAAAAGCCTGGGAAAGAAGAAATTGGGAAAGGAGATACGCGATGGTGGGGGGTGGAGGCACTTTAATCAAGGAGGCCACACACACTGTCAGAGATAGGCACATGGTCAAAAAAGGCCAGAGAAGACCCTCAGCTTTTATCTCTGACTTGTCTCCAGGCTCCATGCAAGCTGGAAGCAAAGACTAACGCAGCATTGTAAGCAGTGTGGGTAAGCATTGAACTCACGTCCCAAAGAGGCCAATCTGCAAAGACTAAGAGAATATTTTTTTTCTTTCTTTTTTTTCTTTTGCTCCAAGCATTGAAGAAAACTATTGAAACACCAAGTGACCATGACTGCTAAGTTTGCTGAACATAGCTTTCACATAACAAAAAGTTTAGGGAAATAGTAAAATAGCAAACAATAACAACCCACAACCAAGCAGTACCAATAAACCCCAAGGAAGGGGAAATATCTGGCTTCCAGAATTGTCACACTATAATATTCAAAATCTCCAGTTTTCAACCAAAAAACTACAGAGCATGCAAAGAAACAAGAAAATATGGCTCATTCACAGGGGAAAAAAAGGACGTTACAAGTGTCTATGAGGATGCTGGGGCATTGGACTTAGTAGAGAAAGATATAAAACCAACTCTCTCAAATATGCTCGCAAATCTAAAGGAAGTCACAGGGAAGGAACTAAAGGAACTAAGAAAACACCATCCCACCTGATACAGAACATCAGTGAAGAGATAGAAATTGTAAAATGAACCAAACAGAAATTCTGGAGATTAAAAGTATGATCATTGAAATGAAAACTAACTGGAGGCTTGCGACTGTAGATTTGAGCCCACAGAATTAGGGAACTTGAAGATAGATCCAGTGAGATCAACCAGTTTAAGAAGAAAACAGAGAAAAGAATGAAAAAATAACTAAACCCAACTTAAGACACCTATGAGACCCCATCAAGTATACCAACATATACATAATGGGAATCCCAGATGGAGAGGAAAGGAGGAAACTAAAAGAATGTTTGAAGAAATAATGCCTCCAAACTTCCCAAATTAAATGAAAATCATGAATCTTAGTATCCAAGAGGTTCACTGAGCTAAACACCAAAAAAGTCAATACTAATAAAAATAGAGAAACATATACTAGCCAGCATCTTAGCACACAAAGATGTGCAATAAGTATTTGTTGGATTAAATTTACAAACAATGTTGAAGACCACTATTGCCCATGTTTCACGCCGCCCCAACCTACTTTAAATAATTGTATCCACTGGCTGGTTATGTGAATATAAACAAGAATGGCAATCCCAGAGAGAGGGCAAGTGAATTATAGGGAAACTTCGGCACACTTTCACCATCCTGAACCCAGTTTTCTTTGAGATTACTGGGTCCAAATCTCACATTTTATACACAGCACAACCCTTTGGAGGAAGATTATAATAAACATTTGTTAGTTGTTTCTCTACCCACTACTTCTTTCCTTTTCCTTAACAATCTCCAGATTCTGCCTCGACGAGATTAACCCCAGCTCTAAATTTAGAAATAGCTTCTAGATGTCCGTAGGTGATCAGTCTTTTATTTCTGCTTTGGATCATCACGACTGGTTTGTGATGAATCCACAAAGCAAGAAAGGCAGTGAAGACCAAAAAAGACCATTTCTAGGTGGCTGTGTGAGCAACGGGGTGAGTAAAAATCTCTTTTTTGCTAAGTTTGTGTCTGGAAACATGCCACTCCAAGGACTGGTCACCATCCTTTAACAATAAGGGGGGAGTCTGCTGAGAGAGTGGGAAGGCAGAGGCATGGACTGGAAGGTAAAAACCTGGTTCCAGGCCACCTCACCTATTCCTCTGGCCCAGTGTTTCCTAAACTCAAGTAGGTAAGAATATCCCAGACCCCTTTTCAGTTCTGCTGCATCAGAATCCCCGGGGAAGTCCTGGGAAACTGCTGTATTCTCCCCTGAAGCCAGTCCTAATGCTGAAGGTTTCAGAAATAAGAACCAATAAATGTCCTTTATAATTTAAGAGAATTTGAGATCAGCCACTTGCCAATGAAGGCATCCCGACTGGTAGAAGCCAGCTAGATTTGTTTCTTTTTGGGGTTTCCCTCTTTTCTTTATAGAGAAGTAAGCATCAGCTCTCTCAATGGGTTATGTTATTTACATGCCTCTGATAAAGTTCAAAGGACAAGCTCAGGCTTTTCAAAACAACCTGGAAAAAACAGGTTGAGAAATATATCTGCTAATCTCTCTTCCCTCCCACTGCTCCTCCCTCTGGCTCTCCGTTCTTTGAGAGGGCCCTAGAAGATCATTTCAAAAAGACTTCTCTAGAGGCACCCAGAATCATTCCTAAAAACTTGAAACCCAGACTCTCTCCAAGATGTACCTCAGCGCTGCAAATCACCGCATTCCACTAAGTGATGGAAACAGCATTCCAATCATCGGTCTTGGGACCTACTCAGAACCTAAACTGGTAAATTTCTCTCCTCTCTCTTTCATTTTAATGTTTTTGAAACTTTCCTAGAGCATAGTCTTTAATTCATTTTGAGTGGATCTCATTGAGTTACTTTTTATAATGAAAGTAATCTCCAAGAAGTATTATTTGGCATTCTGAGTACTAAGCCAGAGGTTAAAACTGTATCAGTTTATAATTTAAAATTATCTTGGCTTAGAAGATGGGACCTTTCTTCTTCCTTTGATGAAACTTAGCTGAATGTGGATTATTAGAATGAACTGAGAAGCACATGAAGTTTCTGAGTTTACTGCTTGTCGGGTTTTTAAAACATATTTGAGAATTTCCAGTTCAGTCTAACAAATATTTAGTAAAAACCTCTCAGGTATGAAGCACTAGGCTATAGAAGCTTCAAATATGAAGAGAACAGTGTCTGTGACACCTAGGGATTAGAAATCCAATAGAGGAAGCAGATTCTTTAATAGCTAATTGTAGAACAATGAAGATAAGAGTAAATGCTTATCCTAGAACTATAAACTATCTCTCTGAAAACACAGACAAGGGAATAGTTAAATTTGACCTTCAAGATTGAGTGGGTTTCCATCTAAACACAGTTTCTACTTACAAGAAAAATATCTGGTTGCCTGGGTGGCTCAGTTGGTTGGGCGATTGCCTTTGGCTCGGGTCATGATCCCAGAATCCAGGGATCAAGTCCTGCATCGGGCTCCCAGCTCCACGGGGAGTCTGCTTCTTCCTCTGACCTTCTCCCCTCTTGTGCTCTCTTTCACTTTCTATCTCTCAAGTAAATAAATAAATCTTAAAAAAAAAAAAGAAAGAAAAATCTATTTCTGCTTTCCTGATTACCAGAAAAAACAGTGGTATGTGTAGAAATGCTACCAGATTTGTACTATTAGATCAGATTTGTGTGATCACATAGGAATGACCTCCGGAAAGCTAACTAGCTAACTATGAGTTAGAAGGCAGAGAAGGAGAACTGAGGCAGGGCGTTTGGGGCAATGGGGAATTATAGAGGCACAAGGATAAATGATATGTCCAGCAAAGGCCAAGCCTGCAGTGGCCGGCACAAGGAATTAGTGGTGGAGGCAACAGCAGCTGGCCCTGGAGATGCAGGTTGAGACTAGATCATAAAGGACCTTGAATACCATGCCAAGGAGTTGGAACTTCACTCTGTATAAGGGGAGGAATTATGTGAAGTTTGGAAACAGACGAAAAGCATCATGAGATCATTGCTTTTGAAAGATAATTCTGGAGCAACATAGAGAATAGAAGGCAGAAAAAAAGAAAAGTAAGCCAAGAATAGTTAACTCTTGTATCACAATCCCACATTCCACTGCAATTACTTTTGATAATGCAAAGGAAAATCACTGTTGGAACAGTTACAAGGGTCTGAGTCATTGGCCCCTTCCTCTTCTTACTTTGCCCATTGTCTGTCTGTGATCTCATTCACAATCTTGGCTCCGATCACATCCATGCTGAGACACCTAAATCTCTATTTCCTATTTTTTTGTTATATATTCCCATATAGCAGTAGACTGGCTACATTAGAACCACTTAGGAATTTCTTAAAAAATATATATATCCTTGGGCCTCACCTCTAGTCTATTGAATCTGGATTCTTAGGGGTAGAGGCTGCATTTAACAAGCTCTTTGGATAATTCCGTTGGACAAATATGTATTCTGTCTTCCTCAGACACCTCTAACTCAATATGACAAAATTACACTATCCATCTCCCTTTCCCCCACGCCCCAAAATACTTCTCGTCCCCAGCAAATAACATTATCACTCTGAGCCACCCAAGCCAGAAGTCTGAGTATATTCCTTCATTCTGCTCTCTTCCTTGTGTCTCTCATTGTCTACATTATATCCAAATAATTGCTATTCAATTTATCTCAGAAATACGTTTTCAATTCACACCATCCTCTCTATCTCCTTTGTCACTGTCTTAGTCTAGGTTCTTGATTTATCAGTAAGTTATTCTTCCAATTTTGTCCCCTCCAATTAATGATCCAAACTAGGGCTGTCAGGATCTTTCTCAGACCCAAATCTGATCATGTCACTCCTGTGCCACTTTCAGTGGCTCTGTCAATTATAGGGTAGAGTCCACATTCCTTACCTTGCACACTGAGCTTTCAAGGTTCAGTCAAGACCTGTCTGTCCAGCAGAATCTACCACCACTCTTTCACTTCTCCCTCTGTGTGTAAAAGATAATTGCCTAAGCTCCTTCATTCCCATCTCCATGCTTGTGAACATGCTGCCTTCTACCTGGAACACCCTTTCTCTTGGTTTGTTCAGTTAGCCAGCTTCTACTAAACCTTCAAGACTCAGCTCAAGGACATTGCTCCTTAGAATCCCATCCCTCCAGCCACCACGACTTGCCCCTCTTGTATGTTCACATGAACCCTTTTACTTGATTCTATTGTAGCTCTTATCACACTGTATTGTAATCCTTGTTTCTCTGCAATTTGCCCTGCAAGACTGAGAAATTTATTATGAAAGAGAGAATGTCTTGTTCAGTTCTGTATTTCCAAGATCGTATCTAGTATATAATGGGTATTCAGCTGATGCTTTCCAATTAATTAGTTTATAAAAGGGGATCTCTATGTTTGTGAGCACCAGAGGCTAGGGAGATGTAAATAGATACAATAATAACAGCTAACATTTTGGGGACACTTAAGATGTACCAGGAACTCCTTTAAGGGCTTCACATTACATGTATTTTCCAATGTAATCCTTAAGACATTATGAATGATATACCATTTAACCCCATTACAGATGATAAGAGAGATAAAATTGCCCCAAACTTACAACGTGAGGGAGCAGAGAGCTTGGATTTGAGCAAATATTCTTTGGGTCCAAATCCAATGTTCTTTTTTTTTTTTAAGATTTTATTTACTTATTTGTTTGCTTGTTTATTTATTTAATTTAACAGAGAGAGAGAGAGAGAGTAAAGCAGGGGAAGGGGCAGGCAGAGGGAGAGGGAAAAGCAGGCTTCCAGAGGAGCAGGAAGACCCAAGCAGGGCTCTATCCCAGGACCCTGGCATCATGACCTGAGCTGAACACAGACGCTCAACTGACTGAGCTACCCAGATGCCCCCCAGATCGAATGTTCTCATCCCTATATTCTATTGCCTGTTAAGAATATATCTAATGTCAATGAAACTGCATAGTTCTATGACTTTCTATGTGTATTTCTATTTATGAAAGTACACAGGAATATACATCCTGAAAGTGTGTGTGTGTGTGTGTGTGTGTGTGTGTGTGTGTGTGTGTATCCTGAACTCAGTCGGGCTCAAAGTGCTGTGCCTAACAATAAGTACTATTAAGTACCTACTGTGTGTCTAGTAATATTAAATGCTATAGTTTAGAGGCATTCAGAATCATGTGTTATTTCCCCCCAAAAAAGTTACCATTCACTTCAGAAGACATACACCAGTTAGATAATATGACATAAGAAGAATACTATGAGAAATGTAGATCATACATACACCAATTACATTTGTAATCAGAAATATTACCAACTGTAAAGTAATAAATGGAGTTAATGGTCTGTCTCACAAAATCAGAAACTCTAATGTAAAGAAAAATATACCACATTTATCTGGAAGGTTTGTTGGGCTGCAGAGGGAGATGAGAGGTGGGAAGAATGGAGTATCTTACATAAAGCAGATTCATGGCTTTCTATTCCAACCTATGCAACTGACAACTCCTTTAGCATCTTCCCAGGACAGGTGAGGCAGAGGCTAGAACTACCCGTGCCCAAGTCAGCCACCTCAAAATAAAAATACTCGATTAGATTTAACTTGAGAATTTAACCAGTCTTAGTCCTAAAGGCAAGGTCTGATGCCAAAATTTAGTCTTCTCAACTTGGCAAGCCTGAGAATCCTTTCAAACCTTCATTCCAACAAGGGGTAGAAGGCGAACGCCAGGCTGAGGTGACTCTTTAACTGAAATTCATTTGTGTTTTGTGTATGTGGTCCTGTCAGTCCACATCTGTCCTGGAATTCTGTTCACTTTTTACAGAGAAGTTAGAGAGCAGGAGAGTGTCGGGGAAAGATCTAGTCACATCTTCGGGGGACAAAGGGTGGAAGCAAACATGAAAGGCCAAAGTAAGGAAGGCTACCAATGCCTCCTCTGACCTCTGCCCCATTAGGTTCCACCAGAACATGTAGAGGCAGGAACCGATTTATTATTCCAAAAGATTTCCCTACCGCTCAATCTGCGAAGGTCTGACACGTGACAGTTTGGATCTTACTTCTTTTTTCAGTTGTGATAGAAATTAATTTTGTATTTATGAACATCAGTCCATGGAGTTAATAGCCCTTATTTATCAAAAACTTCAAGTAAAACTCAAGAATGTCACTAGATGGGCAAATGACATAAATCCAGGACCAATGGTAAATATTTTGGGAAATGGGCAATAATTTAGTTTGATAAATATTTATTGTGTGCTTACCACATGTGGGGCATTTTTCCAGTTAATTCAGGGACTGAGACAATTGTCTAGAAACAAAGGATTTAAGTGGAGTGACCAAGGACAGAAAAAGAGACAAATGTGACTAAAATGTAAGGAAAAACTGAAGTGTTTTAAGAGAGAGAACACTGGTTCAAAGTTAAAGTGGCAGCGAGCAAATCCAGTTATGAGGTAGATCAAGAAACATCAAGTTATGGGGAAGGAGTGGTCTAGGAAGTAGATTGGGGGTCGTAAATGATCCAGTATTTCCTTCCTGGGTGGTCCTTGTTGAGATTTCTGTAGCTGCAAGCAGTTTTCACAGTCTGAAGAGTGAGCTGAAGGCTTTGTATCTGGGGCAAAGGAGAGGTGAAGTCCAAACCATTCATGAGTACCAAGAGGGAGCCTTAAACTTAAAGTGAATTCTGCCCGTGAGCTGGAAGGGGATGGGAGGCACAGGCTTAGGACTCCTTCCCAGGATTTTGCCATCCTTTAAAAATCTCATGCTTTCTCCTCAATGCCCTTTGAATCCTTCCTCTTCTTAACCCAAGGAACCTTGTTTCACCTTGTCCTTATGCCAGGCATGTTTATTACACACTGGGGACTGGCGAGTGCTATTATGATAGGCCTAAGAACCACTGTGGTGGGATTTTGCAAGGGGCATGGGGTGCAGAGAGGTTGAGCTCCCACTCTGAATACAAACAGCATGGGCAAGTGGGAATTTATAGCCAAGGTCAGGGGATGGGAAATTACCAAGAGGAAACATCAAGGACAAGGGGGGATTCTTGTGAGCCAACTACACATCACCTGGGCAATGGTGGCAGATGAGGAACCTGATTAGACAGGGAGGGGGAGCAGATATAGAGGGTGGGGGTTGTTGCTAAACTGACTT
>JAPYYJ010003193.1:0-11853 GCA_028533885.1 Nasua narica | reverse complement strand
CTCTTTGCAGATGATATGATACTTTATGTGGAAAACCCAAAAGACTCCACTCCAAGACTGCTAGAACTCATACAGGAATTCAATCAAGTGTCAGGATATAAAATTAATGCACAGAAATCAGTTGCATTCCTATACACAAACAGCAAAACAGAAGAAAGAGAAATTAAGGAGTCGATTCCATTTACAATTGCACCCAAAATCATAAGATAGCTAGGAATAAACCTAACCAAAGAGGCAAAGAATCTGTACTCAGAAAACTACAAAGTGCTCATGAAAGAAATTGAAGAAGACACAAAGAAATGGGAAAACGTTCCATGCTCATGGATTGAAAGAACAAATATTGTGAAAATGTCTATGCTACCTAAAGCAATCTATACATTTAATGCAATCCCTATCAAAATACTATCCATTTATTTCAAAGAAATGGAACAAATAATCCTAAAATTTATGTGGAACCCGAAAAGATCACAAATAGAGGAATGTTGAAAAAGAAAACCAAAGTCGGCAGCATCACAATTCCAGACTTTAAGCTCTATTACAAAGCTGTAATCATCACGACGGTGTGGTACTGGCACAAAAACAGACACATAGATCAATAGAACAGAATAGAGAGCCCAGAAATGGACCCCCAAGTCTATGGTCAACTAATCTTCGACAAGGAAGGAAAGAATATTCAATGGAAAAAAGACAGTCTCTTCAACAAATGGTGTTTGGAAAACTGGACCGCCATATGCAAAAGAATGAAACGGGACCATTTCCTTAAACCACACACAAAAATAGACTCAAAATGGATCAAAGACCTCAATGTGAGACAGGAATCCATCAAAATCCTGGAGGAGAACACAGGCAGCAACCTCTTTGACCTCAGCCACAGCAACTTCTTCCTAGAAACATCTACAAAGGCAAGGGAAGCAAGGGCAAAAATGAACTATTGGGACTTCATCAAGATCAAAAGCTTTTGCACAGCAAAGGAAACTGTCAACAAAACCAAAAGACAACTGACAGAATGGGAGAAGATATCCGCAAATGACATATCGGATAAAGGGCTAGTATCCAAAATCTATAAAGAACTTCTCAAACTCAACACCCAAAGAGTAAATAATCGAATCAAGAAATGGGCAGAAGATATGAACAGACATTTCAGCAAAGAGGACATCCAAATGGCCAACAGACACATGAAAAAATCCTCAACATCCCTCGGCATCAGAGAAATACAAATCCAAACCACAGTGAGATACCACCTCACACCAGTCAGAATGGCTAAAATCAGCAAGTCAGGAAATGACAGATGTTGGCGACGATGCAAAGAAAGGGGAACCCTCCTCCACTGTTGGTGGGAATGCAAGCTGGTGCTGCCACTCTGGAAAACTGTATGGAGGTTCCTCAAAATGTTGAAAACAGAGCTACCTTATGACCCAGCAATCGCACTACTGGGTATTTACCCTAAAGATACAAATGTATTGATCCTAAGGGGCACATGCACCTGAATGTTTATAGCAGCAATGTCCACAATAGCCAAACTATAGAAAGAACCTAGATGTCCATCAACAGATGAATGGATAAAGAAGAGGTGGTATATACATACAATGGAATACTATGCAGCCATCAAGAGAACGAAATCTTGCCATTTGCAACGACATGGATGGAACTAGAGGGTATTATGCTAAGCGAAATAAGTCAGAGAACGAGAATTATCACATGATTGCTCTGATATGAAGAATTTGAGAGGCAGGGTAGGGGGTTATGGGGGGGTGGGGAAGAGAAATGATACAAGATGGGATGGGGAAGGAGACAAACCATAAGAGACTCCTAAACTCACAAAACAAACTAAGGGTGGCTGGGAGGTGGGGGGGTAGGGTTATGGACATTGAGGAGGACATGTGCTATGGTAAATGCTGTGAAATGTGTAAGCCTGATGGTTCACAGACATGTACCCTGGGGCAAATAATATATTATATGTTAATAAAAAAAATCAGTATGTATACCTTTGATTTCCTCCTCTTGCTTTGCAATGAGATGCAATGAGACTAGGGTGTCTAATACAATGTTGAATAGAAGGTGTGGAAGTTGATCTTTGCCTTGATCCTGATATTAGAGGAAAAGCATTCAATCTTTTTTCCAGTAAGAATGATATTTGCTATAGGTTTTACATAAATGCCTTTTATTAGATTGACAAAGTTGCCTTCTATTCACGGTTTGCTTAGAATTTTTATTATGAATGGATGTTGAATTTTGTCAAATGCCTACATCGTTTGAGATGCTTATGTATTTCTCTTCCATTCTATTAATATAGATAATTATATTGATTAATTTGGATGTTAACCCAACTTTGCATTCTTGGGATAGACCCCATGTGGTCATGGTGTGTACTCTTTCCTATATGTTGCTGGATTCGGTTGCTGGCATATGAAAGAATGTTTGCCTCTGTTTATCAGGCATACCAACCTGTAATTCTTTTCTTGTAACAAATACAAAACCTATTACTGTTCTATGCCAGTGTCAGCAAACTATGGCCTGTGGACTAAATGTGGCCCACAGTCTGTTTTTGTAAATAAAGCCTTATTAGAACACAGCCACAGTCATCCATTTATGTATTACTGTCTATGGCTGCTTTCACGGTATAATGGCAGATTTGAAAAGCTGTGGTAGAGACCATATGACCTGCAAAGTATAAAATATTTATTCTTGGGCCCTTTAGATAAAATGTTGGCCAACTCCTGCTCTAAGCCATGGTGCATCTAGATGTGGAATTCTGGGCATACATTCAGTCTTCATTCCACAGGAAGTAAAGAGAGGATTGGGGGGGGGGAATGGAAAAATTCCAGAGGAGGGAACTGAAATGACTAAGATATTTGGGACTTGGAGGTGTTGGGGTGGGGGGGGGTGGGACGTGAAAATAGCTATAGAAGGACAGACTTCTAAGATCAGAAGTTTTAATTCTGGAGAGAATGAAGACCAAGGAGATTTTTGATAACCAAAATCTATATGATTTATAAATGCTTAACAGATATGCTGAATTCCAATTTGTTGGGAGAAGGCAGTCTGCTGTGGGCCCTGAGTGCCCCTGTACATTCTTTTTTTTTTTTTTTTTTTTTTTTTTTTATTAGAGAGCGAGAGACTGAGAATGAGAAGGGAGAAGGTCAGAGGGAGAAGCAGACTTCCCGCAGAGCCGGCAGTCCGATATGGGACTCGATCCCGGGAGTCCGGGATCATGACCTGAGCCGAAGGCAGTTGCTCAACCAACTGAGCCACCCAGGCGCCCGCCCCTGTACATTCTTGCTGATGGTGACTTTCCTTAAGGCTTAACCGCACTCTAACCCTGAGCAGTTTCTACAACTAGTCTTGGAGACAGTTAAAATAGGCCAAGGAGACCACAGGTGGCTACTCGGGAACTAATCACTCCGTGGAGGTGGGAGACTGCTTTAGTGCTTCTACTATGGCGCACGACCTTTAACCCTGGGTTCCTCAGCTGTAGCATAACCCACTGCACACGTAGCTGACACCTGGGCTCTGTGCAGTGCCCCATGGGAATGTGATTCAAGGGAACCAAAGCTACTACGCTGATGCCCCTGATGTTTGTGTTGCTGTGAGTAAAGAAGTGTCTTGCTCTAATCCACTGGGTCTTATTTTCTATTTTTGGCACCTGTGACAAGCCAGCCTGCTTCTTTAGCAACCTCTCTGGGAGCCTTGTTACTTCTTTCCACTTTATAGCAGTTTGGGGTTCTTCCCTGACAAAACTTGTTTACTGAATTCCAACGTGTGAGGCAGAAGGACACACGTGAGGTTTCAAAGAAAGATATTCTGGCCAATTAAAGCAGCAGAAAGTAGAATTTGGGAAGTAATGGATTCCTCAAGAATTGGCAAAAGTAAAAGAAAAATTAATTTCTGATATATTAGGCTGACATAAGCACAAACGATGACTCCACACACTTCTCAGTGACTCCTCAGACTGAACAATTTGGGAATCTGATCTGACGTTGTCACTCTAGGTGCAAGCTTATTTACGTCCTTAGTATCCTGTCCTTATTGCTTGGGACATTTCTGTAAGGTGGGTGCATTCAGCGCTCTTTCCGCCATCTTGACTCACAGCAACTTCACTTGGCTGTGTTTCACCCTGTGACGATGCTCTCAGGTTTTTTTTTTCCAGCTGCACTGATTGTTCTTTTGGTGTCTCCTTCCAGGGCTCCACCTCATCCTTCCACCCTGAGGCGCCCTGCTCCTCTTCCCTCAGAGCTGCCTTCAGTCTCAGATTTCACTTCTCTTCTGTTATTCCTGAATCAACTTCCCCCTTAAGCTCTTACGTCATTAGCATGGCATGTACCCTTCCCCTCCTCTTGGGCTTACAAGCAACATTTCTCGAATGGAACTGATCATTTTCTGTAGCAGTCCACTTCCATCCCCCTTACCCCATTTACCTCAATGGCCATAACATTTTTTCCCAGTCCAATGGCTGCAAACTTTGGAGATTGCAATGACTGCTCCATATCCTTTTCCACGGTCCAAATAGTCTCCAAGCCCTGTTCATTTCCTGTAGAATTTTCTTCCCCTCGTTAGTCATACTCGTGCCATTCTGGCTCAGAGGGGCTTAGCCTCATACATTCCCTTCAAGGCTTGGCTGATGACCACTCCCCACACGCCAACCACCAGCACCACTCTTGATGCCTTTCCTGGCTGCAGTTCATGCTGACCCTACAGGCGATACCACGTACTTCTTGATTTAGGATTTGATGATATATAGTTTGGAGATGTCTAAACCACACATTGGTTGGTGTCCGCCTCTCCTTCCCCTGTTAAAACCCTCCACAGTGACTTTCCATTGTACTTAGAATAAACTCCAGGCTCCTTTCCATGGTCTTCAGGATATATGTGACCTAGTCTGCTCCACCTGTCCATTCTCATCTTGAACCACTCTGCCCATTGTTCATTTCTCTGCTGCCACACTGGCCTCCTCAGTTCCTAGAATGTCGCCAAGCTCCCTCCAACCTTAAGACCCTCTACCACGAAGTCTGCTTCTAATCATGCCTCCAAATCTTTGTCCAACTCCTACTGATCCTTCAGGTTTCAGCTCAAGTTTCACTGACTCAGATGAGCTGACCCTGAAGCTTTTTCTAGATTCGCCTCTGCAGTTAGTCTTTCTCATAAGATACTGCTCTTGCCTCCCAGGACTTATCAGAAATGGCAATGACGCACTTATTTGTGATGTTAAAAAAATATCTGTTTTTTTTCCCCCCAAATACGTTCATTTTATTTTTTCAGTGTTATAAGATTAATTGTTCATGCACCACACCCAGTGCTCCATGCAGTACGTTTTCTCCTCAATACCCACCACCAGGCTCGCCCAACCCCCCACTCCCTCCAAAACCTTCAGTTTGTTGCTCAGAATCCACAGTCTCTCATGGTTCATCACCCCCTCTGATTTCCCCCCATTCACCCTTCCTTTACTTCTCACAATGCCCTCCATGTTTTTCCTTATGCTCCACACGTGAGACCATAAGATAATTGACTCTCTCTGCTTGACTTATTTCACTCCCCCATAATCTCTTCCAGTCCTGTCAAGATTCTCAACAAGATCCTAGCTAATAGGATCCAACAGCGCATTAAAAAGATTATTCATCATGACCAGGTGGGATTTATCCCTGGGATGCAAGGGTGGTTCAACATTTGCAAATCAATCCATGTGATAGAACAAATCAATAAGAGAAGAGAGAAGAACCACATGGTCCTCTCAATTGATGCAGAAAAAGCATTTGACAAAATACAGCATTCGTTCCTGATTAAAACTTTTCAAAGTATAGGGATAGAAGGAACATTTCTCAACAGCATAACATCTATCTATGAAAAGCCCACAGCAAATATCATTCTCAACGGGGAAAAGCTGAAGGTCATCAGCCTTCCCTTTGAGATCAGGAACATGACAAGGATGTCCACTCTCACAACTCTTGTTCAACATAGTACTAGAAGTCCTAGCGACAGCAATCAGACAACAAAAAGAAATAAAAGTATTCAAATTGGCAGTGAAGAAGTCAAACTCTCTCTCTTTGCAGATGACATGATACTTTATATGGAAAACCCAAAAGACTCCACCCCCAAACTACTCGAACTCATACAGCAATTCAGTAACGTGGCAGGATACAAAATCAATGCACAGAAATCAGTTGCTTTCCTATACACTAACAATGAAAATATGGGGAAAAAGTCTGTTTTATTTATTAAGACCATGAAGGCAAGGATTGTGTCTGTCTCTTCCCTTTCTAAATTTAACAGTACACACCCGGACACATCACAGGCACTCAAGGTAAATGCTTGGTGAAAGAGGGACTTTTCGTTGTAACAGAGTATGTCCTATTTGCCTGTCTCTGATGCAAACTGAATCCTACTTACCCTGAGCCATACAATCCTTAAGCCCTCTAGGCACTATGGACTAATCTTAAGTTGTTTTGACTGTAGGTCTACCAGACACCTGCTCCTGGTTTTATTAGGTGAAATTATGCAAGTCACTTGTATTAATATCCTATGGTGTTTCCAAGAATTTCTGCCAGAAATGGCCTTTCTGTTTTCCTTCAGTGTACTTCCTAGATGATTCCCCACTGCACTCCTCTGTCCGAGCCCCACTACTGTCACCCTGCCCAGGCTATTTTCAGAACTCGTATGTTTTGACTCACCGCAGTCAAGTCAAGCCATGAATGTAAGATGTCAATCCTTTTGGAAAGCACTGAATATTTTATATTCAACTATTCAAATTTATCTCTCTGGAAACTACATATTCTGCTTCTTAATAGAGGCCCCAAATGTAGGCCTCATGGATTAGAAAGGTGAGAAGAAGATGATCCACATAAAAATCTCAGCCGTGCCTTAGGTAGGGGTGACAGCAGGTTATGAGTCGATAAGCGATAGAAAACAGAGAAAGTAGTTTTCCTGATTAGAACCGCTTCTTCAGGCTCAAGCCTTTTCTCACTTGCCTTGTCCCGGTGGGTCTGCCCTTTGTCTACACAATACCATTCACCTGAAGATGCAGTTTTGCACAGTGGCTAAGACTTGGGACCCTGGAGCTGGCCTGCGGGGGTGCAAATCCTTGACTTCAGTATTTCTTAGCTATGTGGCTTGAGTAAGCTACTTAATCTGAGTAATAGTTTCCTCATTCATAAAACAGGGATAATGAAAAATGATGATAATACTGTTATGTACTACATAGAGTTATAGGAAGATACAATGAATTGATTTGATTTTTGTAGTGCTTAGAACAGGGCTCAGCAAATGGTAAGTAGGCCATAACGTTATTTCTTATGAATGAAGCTCTTACTCAGAAGGGATATGTGCACGTTTTTGTATACAAGCACTTGCCCTTTCCATTCTTGTTGATTTGTTTTCTTTTTTTATTTAGAAGGCATGAAAGACTGCATGGAAGTAGGTTATCACCTAGACTAGCAGCCCCTCCTATGAAGTCTTGTATGGCTTCCCTCCTTGTTACTCTTTCTGGGTGGGGGTTGATAAGACAGTTATTAACTACTGGGACCCAAGGATGCTCTATTCTTGTCTGTGATGCACTGAAGATCTTCAGGGCTCGAACAGACTCAGGTGAATGCCAGCCCATGAATCTAGGGCAGCCTAGAATCATAGCATTAGGACCAACTGCGTACATTCTGTTGTCTAGGGTGACCTACCATCCTGGTTTGCCTGAGATATCCCTAGGTTTAGCACTGAAAATACTGCATCCCAGGAAACCCTTCAGTCCCAGGCAAACTAGGACAGTGGGTCGCTGGAGCTATCACCGATTTTCACTTGCCTTGGCAGGTCTCAGAACCTTGTACCTTTTGTGTGCATGTACACGCTACTCTGATGTAAAGCTACTGAGCCTACTTGTCATCTAGGGGGTGAACTCAATTTATTTTATTATTTTTTTAAGATTTTATTTATTTGAAAGAGAGTGTGAGAGAGAGTGAGAGAGAGAGAGCTCAAGCAGGGAGGAGGAACAGAGGCAGAGGGAGAAGCAGGGCCCCCGCAGAGCAGGGAGCCCAATGCGAGGCTTTATCTCAGGACCCGGAGACCATGACCTGAACAGAAGGCGGACACCTAACCAACTGAGCCACCTAGATGCCCCTCAATTTTTGATACACCATATGACATATCACTCTGCTGCTTGTGCTACCCCGACCTGCAACAAGTTGTTCCTTCTAGAAATAGCAGGCATGCTGTGATGTATAAATGAGTGTCCATTTTTTGGTACTGGGCTACTGGTTTACTTTCTCGGTAAAACTTTTCACTCCAGCAAATGGTAATATAAGAAAAGTTCATTGTCCTCATTCTCCCTTCAACTTAGTTTTGACTGAGATATAATTCACATGTTATAAAATTCAGCAAGTTTCGTATTAGCATATTTACAAGGTTGTGCAATGTCTTTAATTCCAGAATATTTTCACAACTGTTTTTTTGTAAGAAACCCTGAATTCTTTAGCAGTCCGTCCCAATTCTCCCACCATACTCCAGGCCCTGGCAACCACTTTCTGTCTCTTTGGATTTGCCTATTCTCAACATTTCCTATAAATAGAATCATACACAGTGTGGCCTTTTGTTTCTGACTTCTTTTGTTTAGCATTATGGTTTCTTTTTTTGGTGGGGGAGGGGTGGAAGGAGAGGAAGAGAGAGAGAGAATCTCAAGCAGGCTTCATGCCCAGGCTTCATGCCCATCAGAGCCTGATGCAGGGTTTGATCCCATGACCCTGAGATCATGACCTGAGCTGAAATCAAGAGTCGGACGCTTAACCAACTGAGCCACCAGGCACCCAGCATCATGTTTTCAATGTTTATCTAAGCTATATAGCATGTATCAGTTATCCATTCATTTTTATAGCAAGGTAACATTCCATTGGATGAACATACTACATATTTGTATATACATTCATCAGTTGTCAGACATTTGGGTTGTTTCCACTTTTTAGCTATCATAAATAAAGCTGCTATAAACATTTGTGTACAAGTTTTTATATGGGCCATGTATTTTCATTTCTCTATGCTCAACTTACCAAGGAACTGCAGGCTGTTTTCCAAAGTGGCTGCTCCATTTTATATTCCTACCGGCGGTGCATGGGACCTTGTTTTCTCCAACATTTATCTCACTTTTTGATTAGACCCATTCTAGTATGAAGTGATATCTCATCGTGGCTTTGATTTCCATTTACCTGATGGCTAATGAGATCCAACATCTTTTCATGTGCCAATTGCCTATCTTCTTTGTAGAAATGACCATTCAAATCTTTGGCTTGATTTTTAGGTGGGGTGTTTTTCCTTACTGAATTGTAAGAGTTCTTTATATTATAAATAAAAGTCCTTTAATAAATACACTATTTGTGACTATTTTCTACCAAAATGTGGGTTGACTTTTCACTTTTGGTGGCATTTTACTCATTTTTAATTCGCGTATAGTTGATACACAATGTAACATTAGCTCCAGGTGTACAACATAGTGATTCGATAAATCTGTATGTTATGCTATGCTCACCACAAGTGTAGCTGCCATCTGTCACCCTATGGCACCATTACAATACCATTCACGACCTTCCCTATGCTGTGCCTTTCATTACCTTTCACTTTCTTAGTAGTGCCCTTCGATGCACAAAAGTTTTAAATTTTGATAAGGTCCCGTTTATCTACTCAAAAATATACTCTTATATTGAATTACATGCTTACTTTTATCATTGCTCTTTATATTTTCATGTGCATTCGAGTTGCTGTCCTTGCATTTCAGTCTGAAGATCTCCTGTAAGTATTTCTTGCAGGGCAGGTTAGTGAGAATTAAATTCTCTCAGTTTTTGTTTACCTAGCACTATCTTAATTGCCCCTTTATTTTTGAAGGACCGTTCTTCCTGAATATAGAATTCTTCTAGCACTTTTATAACTTTGACTATGCCATCCCATCACCTTCTGGCCTCCATGGTTTCTGATGAGATGTCAGCTCTTATAGGTGTTGTGGACCCCTTCTACATAAGTCATTTCTCTCTCCCTGCTTTCAAGGTTTCCTTTGTCTTTTTCTTTTGACATTTTGATTACCATGCACCTCGGTATGAATCTCTTTGAGTTTGCTGAGCATCTTGGATACATAAATTCATTTATTGCCTCAAATGTGGGCAGTTTTCAGCCATTATTTCTTCAGATAGTCTTTCTGCCTCTTTGTCCTCTTCGTATGGGATTGCCATATGATGATACACTTCATGATGCCCCACAGGTCCCTGAGGTTCCGTTCACTTTTCTTTTTTCTTTTTACTCTCTGTTCCTCAAACTGGATAATCTCAATTGACCTATTTTCAAGTTCACCACGTCTTTCTTCTGTCTGCTCAAACCTGCTGTTGGGCCCCTCAGGTGGATTTTTCATTTCAGTTATTGTCCTTTTGAACCCCAGAGTTTCTGCTACATTCCTTTTCATAATGTCTCTTTACTGATATTTTCTATTTGGGGGGGGCATCGTTCTCATCCTTTCTTTAGTTTTTCAGAGCTGCTTCTATTTAGTTCTGAACAAGTTTAAAATAGCTGATTTAAAGTTTCTATGTAGTAAGTCTAAAGTCTTGGTTCCTTCATGGATAATTTTGATTGACTGCCTTTGGACCCCTGTGTATGAGCCATACTTTCTTTCTTTCTTTCTTTTTTTTTTGTATGCTTCATAGTTTTTGTTAAAACTGGACATTTTATATCATATAGATCTCCCCTCTTCTCAGGTTTTCTTATTGTTGCTGTTTGTCATTGTTGCTGCAGTTTGTTTAGAGATATTTCTGGATAAATTATGTGAAGTCTATTTTCTTTGTTGAGTGGGGTCATTCAAGTCAGTGCATGGCTAGCTTAGTGGTCAGCTAATGATTGCATGGACTCTTAAATTTTTGGAACCAACAAGTCTTCCAGTCTTGTGAAAGGGTTCTGTGTATGTGTTGAGGTTTATCTTCAATACTCAGCCAGGTATGGATAACCTGTCTCTGCCTGATCAAGACAGTGTGGTGCTGGCACAAAAACAGACACATAGGTCAATGGAACAGAAGAGAGAGCTCAGAAATGGACGCCCAACTCTATGGTCAACTAATCTTTGACAAAGCAGGAAAGAATGTCAATGGAAAAAAGACATTCAACAAATGGTGTTGGGAAAATTGGACAGCCACAGGCAGAAGAATGAAACGGGACCATTTCCTTACACCACACACAAAGATAGACTCAAAATGGATCAAAGGCCTCAATGTGAGACAGGAATCCATCAAAATCCTGGAGGAGAACACAGGCAGCAACCTCTTTGACCTCAGCCACAGCAACTTCTTCCTAGAAACATCTGCAAAGGCAAGGGAAGCAAGGGCAAAAATGAACTATTGGGACTTCATCAAGATCAAAAGCTTTTGCACAGCAAAGGAAACAGTCAAAACCAAAAGACAACTGATGGAATGGGAAAAGATATTTGCAAATGACATATCAGATAAAGGGCTAGTATCCAAAATCTATAAAGAACTTCTCAAACTCAACACCCAAAGAATAAATAATCCAATCAAGAAATAGGCAGAAGATATGAACAGACATTTCTGCCAAGAAGACATCCAAATGGCCAAGAGACACAGGAAAAAGTGCTCAACATCATGCAGCATCAGGGGAATACAAATCAAAACCACAGTGAGATACCACCTAACACTAGTCAGAATGGCTAAAATTAACAAGTCAGGAAACAACAGATGTTGGTGAGGATGTGGAGAAAGGGGAACCCTCCTCCACTGTTGATGGGAATGCAAGCTGGTGCAGCCATTCTGGAAAATAGTATGGAGGTTCCTCAAAATGTTGAAAATAGAGCTACCCTACGACCCAGCAATCGCACTACTGGGTATTTACCCTGAA
>JAPYYJ010003192.1:0-11856 GCA_028533885.1 Nasua narica | reverse complement strand
CCTTCCTTCCTTCCTTCCTTCCTTCCTTCCTTCCTTCCTTCCTTCCTTCCTCCCTTCCTTCCAGGAGAGCGGGGCATCCTGTTCCCAGCCAGTGGGTCACTCCACTCCAGCCTGGCCCGGACGGAGGCTCCGGACCGTAAGGCGCCGGCCCTGCGTCCCGGACCGGGAGCCAGGCTGGTGCGCGGGTGCGGCCGGGAGCCCACACCTGCACTGGGAGCGGACGGCCTGCTGCTTCCAGGCCCCTCCTCGGGCCATTCCCCTCCAGGCCCTTCAAGCACGTAGTGCGTGCGTGTGTTTTATAAATCCTTCCCATTGTAATGACAGCTAAATTATGGAAAATGCGTTTTCACAGCTGGTGAGAAAAGCCATTAGCATTAATCAAGGACCCAGCCTCGTTGGGGATTCGCAGGCTGAGTTTTGTCGGGGAAGTTATGGGTGTGCTAAACAGTCATTAGCAGGACTCGTTTGAAATGGGACCCATCATTCATCTCTACACCGTACTTGGGGAGCCTCCTTGCTGGGGGCCGAGGGCTGAGCTCACTGTAGGGCACCTTGAGGTCACTTTGCTTGGGTGTGTGTGTGGCTCTGGTTTTCAGGGACCCCCCTCCCCCCGGTAGCTGAGGGCCGTCTCTGTCTGAGGAGTCAGGACATTGTAGACTCGGTGACAGCTGCTTCCCAGCAGGTGACAGCCCTCACTGCCCCAGTGTCTGCAGGGTGCTCACCGGACCTGTGGCCAGGAGCCTCAGTGTCCTTTGAATCCAGGGCCGTCGTGGGTTCCGCCTCACTGTGATTACCGCCTCTGACCTGGCACATAGTAGGAGCTCGGAGACTAGAGGGAATGAATCAGCAAAGGGCCATTAGCCAGCTTCTAGATTGGAACATTGACTGTATTAACGCACACTGTGCTGGGGTGATTTTTAAAATAAACTTAATTTTGGAATAATTTTAGATGAACAGAAAAGCTACAAAGGGAGAACAGAGAGTCCCTACGTGCCTTCTGTAGACCCCTTTCCAAACCCGGCAACTCCGGGGTCACTGTGAGAGAAACGTCAGACAAAGCTGGGTGGGGACCTTCTCTGGGAACCCTGGTCAGTCTTCCTGGAGACCGTCCTCACGCCCCCGTCCAGCCCCCGCTTTGTTAACATGACCTTGAGCAGACGGCAGAGGACACCGCAGGGCTTGGCCCGGGACCCGCGCTCCTCGCTCTCTTCCGATGCACCTGTTACCGTCCTTCTGTCTCGGGGTCCCATCCCGGGCCCCGTGGCATGAAGCCTCTGGTCTCTTTGGCACTCCCTCGGTTTTCTGGCCGTGGAGGTCTTGAAGGGGAGTGGCCAGGTATCCCAGAGAATGTCCCCACTCTGCGGCAGTCTGAGGTTTTTCTCATGGTTAGACTCGGGCTGTGGGTTTGGGAAAGAACCGCCTCGCGGTGAGGTTCCCCTCTGTCACATCGTACGGGGGCCCCCGTGGGCTGGGTGACATCAAGCGGATGTCACGCCGGGTCCCTGGTCCAGGCAGCATCCAGCGGCGGCTCCTCCGTGGGGCTCCCCAGGGGCGGGGAGACTCAGCGACACATCCCCTGGGTGGTGTCCCACAGCTGTCTCTCAGTGAGAAAGGTCTGTCCCTCCTCCCACCTCTCATGCAGCCTTTCCTCGACGGCTCCTTGATCCCCGCACGGACTCTTGCACGTTCATTCCGCGCGCCGAGTTATAATCCCCTCTCGTGTTATTTCTAGTTGGTCACCGGTCAGGCGGACTCGTGTGTCCCTCGGACGCACCCGTCCTTGCTTAGAGCACCTTCCCGCTCTCTGGCGCCCAGAGGCGCTCCGGGCAGCCCTCGTGTTTCCCGCTGGGCCCCAGAGTCGCCCGTCGCTCCGCGGAGTCCTGGCCCCTTTACCGGGAAGCGGAATTAGAGGTAAGATGGGGTGCTGGGGTGCTCGCTGCCGCTGGGATGTCCGGGTGTGCATCTCAGCACACGGACTGGCCGAAACACGGGTGCGTACCAGTCCGTGTGCACACGCGTGTGTCGTGAGTCATGTACACGTGCGTGTCGACCAGCCCAGGTACACGTTCATGGACTGATTGGAGTTTCCCCACATGTGTGCACCAACACGTGCCCCTGTGGGTACCGGCCATGCACACGTCCGTGCGTGGACCCGCGTGTGCAGGTGTGTGCACACTCACCCGTAAATACACATATACCTGTGGCCGCGGGCTAGGGTTTACAGGGCCCGGGAGAGAGAGCTGGGCCTGCCCGAGGGCGCTGGGGGCAAAGACGCTGTCGGGTGCGCCGCGGAGCAGGTGGGGAGGCCTCGTGGCGTCAGGGGACAGTGGTGACTTTGCAGGTTTAAGCGGACGCTCGGGGATGGGTGGGGTGGGCGAGGCGGGTCTGATGGGGGATCCGGGGACAGGGAGGGCCAGGAGCAGGAGGACCATCGGGGGCCAGTGAGTGCACGGCACTGGGACACAACCTAGACAGGGCTGAAGCCGGGTGTGGGGGGGTGCACGCCCCGGCTCGGGAAGGCTGACTCCCGTCCCAGGCTAGGCACTGCCCCTGGTCCTGGGGGAGCCGCTGGGGGCGGTGAGGGGCTGTGGCAGGAGGCCACATGCTCCTTGCCAGCCCGACAGGATGACAGAGGGGGAGCAGCAGGCTTCCCGGACTCGGCCCACTTGCTGCCCAGAGGTCGGGGGCCAGGTCCTCGGGGCGAGGGCAGCAGCCTCACTTCTGTTGGCCTCCCCTGGTGGTTCAGAGCTGATTGGGCCTCTGCCTGGACCCCGCGGCCACCCCCCACCCCCGGACCCCGGCAGCAGGGACAGCAGCGGTTTCCAGACTGAGCACCCAGCAGAAACCTCTCAGGGGCGCTGCCTCATCGGACGCCTGCCCTCATGGCCACCTGGTGGCGGGGGGGACAGCTGCGGAGCCCAGAGCCAGCCGCCTGGCTGGGGTGACACGGCGGGCCGTCTGACCATCCCTCCGCCCCTGACCACAGGGTTCCGGCTCCTTCCTTCGTGTCTGCAGCTTGCAGCTTTCCCACCCTGCCCTTGTGGGTCCGGCCCGTGACTGGTGCCCTAGCGCCCAGGGACCGCCTGGATGCGGGGCCGGGGGGCACGGTCCTGGGTCGGGGGTCTCCGCTGCGCTCCTGGCTTGGCCCCTTGCTCCCTGGGCGACCTTACGTGGGCTGTGGGACATGTCTTTGCCTGGTTTCCTCCCCCACACGGTGGGATGCTGCTGCTCGTCCGCCAACCCACGAGGCGGCCGGGGGCCCAGCGGGGGCCAAGCCTAGGGCAGCGGGCCGTCGAACCGTGGTGACACGCTCGTGTTGACACGAGTTAACAAAATCAACAGCAGTTTTGCAAAGGGAGTGACAGTGTGTCCCGTCGTCTGTCTGGGAAGGAGGTCTGTGCAGGGACGGGGTCCTGGAAGGCCTGGTCCCCGCTGGCCACATTGTCCCGCCCTGGGAGGGGTCCGGAGGTGGCGGCCACACAGCTGGGAACAGGGCGCTGTGCCTCGGCCCCGAAGCCCCCCGCCCGGCAGCATCTCACCCAGGTGAGCAGGGGGCAGAGGGGTTGCTGCGAGACACACACGGTCACCTGCACATTTTCTGTGTCTGGGAAATCATCAGAACCACGTCTTCACCCCCAACCAGGGTGGACACGGCTTGCTCAGGGTTCTTCTTGGTGCTGAGTCCAGGACTGTCCGGGACAGTGGCCCCCGGACACCAGGGTCCACCTCTCGGGCTCCCGGAGGCCCCAGATGTGCCTCTTCTGGCTGACCGACGAGGTGCTTTCTCGGGGTCTCGCTTCTTCCTCAGAGATCTTGAAAATCCCCTAAATCAAACCAGGTGTTTGATGCTCCGCATTTGGGACACGGATGACTGCTGAGTTGTCACCATCTCAGGGGGTCAAAAAGCCTGGCTTTCCTTTTTTCTTTTATGTGGGCACGGGCAGCGTTCCTTGTCCTGGGGGCTGCTTCCCACCCTGGAGAGAAGGGAGTGGGGAGCACTGGGGAGCAGGCTGATGTTGGGGCGCAGAGCCCAGGCATGGCTGCCCACCATGGCCTTTGGGAGTAGCCAGCTCGGGGACCTGCCTGGTGGCCCAGGAGCTCCGATGAGGAACTTCCAGCACCAGCAGGGTGGGGGGACGGGTCCCAAGGTGACCACCCTGGTCCAGGGTGAGGTCTCCCTGGTCCAGAAATGGGCTCTGTGAGGTCCAGATCCCTCGGTGCTTAGTGACAGTGGCCCTTTTTCTGGGAGTCACAGCCGGACCCGGGAAGCCCCTTCCTTGGGTGGATGCTGGGGCTTGCTCAGGGGCTCTGGCTCCCGGGAGACCCTCCTTGGGCCAAAGGCATCGTACTCCTTCTGAAAGTCAGTGCCTGTGGAGACGGACAGCATGAGAAACTCCCCCGGCTTCCCGGGGGGCTGGCGGAAGGGGCGGCGTGGGGTCTGCTGGCCATCCTGCCGGGGAGAGGCCACGGGCCAGCCCGGAGCCCCCCGCCTGGCTCTGCATGTCGGCTCCCCTCCCCCGAAGGCCAGCGTTGCTGCCCGGCAGGCGGGGCCTGTCCTCTGATCCACCAGCCCTCACCCCACCCGCCCCACCCCCCACCCCACCCCCCACCCATCCCGGACCATCCGGGTCCTTCTGGTTGGAGCTGGGGGCCAGCTGGAGGCGGGGCGAGCCCGGATGGAGACCCACGCACCTGGCCCTCCCCGCGTGCAGCTCGCTCAGCGGCAGCCTGGGCGTGGGCAGCCGGGGGCGGCGGGGGGCCTGCCCGAATCCGCGCACGGGTCACAGGACGCAGGCAGAGCGCCTTCGGGACAGATGTTTTCTGGGGCAACAACCCCGTGTTCATTCACTCTCCATAAACGCGGGCGCGAGAGGCTGGAGCTGCCTCGTCTGTGAGCCCCAGTCAGTGTCCAAATGGAGGGACATTGATTTCTTTATCAGGTAGAAACGAGATACGAGTGCCTCCCACTGGGGCGACTGGGGCCGCGGCTGAGCCCGGATTCACACGGGGGCCGTGGGAGGGCGGGGCCGATCCCGGCACACCCCCGGGTCCGAGCACGGGGGCCCTCGCCGTCCATGGGCGCCCTGGACTGGAGCTCATTTCATTTGTTGAATTTAGTGTCAACTCCCCGGCGTGATCGATCAGTGATTTTAGAGGTTCTGTTCGTTGGAGGCTGAAACAACCGGCGTGTCAGGCTTTGAGCTGCAAATTCTTTAAAGCAAATGTAGCAGTGCTTGCTTTGTTCACGGTAGCCTGAGGAAATGCCCGCTCCCTCCTCCGGCCAGAGGCGTCAGAGGTCGAGCCTCCCGCCCCACGCCTTGCGCCCCACTTCCCGGGTGATGGCCTGCCCGGGCTGGGGCCCAGACCTGCTCTGGGAGGCCAGCTCCTATGGAGGGAGGGCCTGCCCTTGGGGACCCCGTCCCCGGGGACGCCCCTTCCCCAAGCTGGGGCTTGGCCTAGGCGAGGTCTATGGTCCCTGGCCAGGCCACCCTGGTTGCGACCTGCCTTCTTCAAGCAGGCAGCCTGCAGGGAAGGGTGTGTGGGCCGCTGGGACCCTGCCAAGGACCCGTGGCTCTCTTCAGGCCGGGGTGGGACTGGGAAAAAGCAGGATCCAAGTCCTGGAGGCAACAGGGACAGTGGCTCCGAATGCGTTTGAAAATAAAATGCCAACTTAATTGGGGGGGGCGTAGGAGCATGTACCCTGTTTCAGGGGTTGGGGGTCTGGAGGTGCTGGGTTTTAGGAGGGCATGGGTAGGGTCGGGGGGCCAGGCACGGCCCCACTGAGGCTTAATTGGGCCCGCTGAGGTGGGCAAAGCCCCTGGGGTCTCATAGAGGGGCCTTCCTGCTCCTCATCCGAAGCCCCACCACCTTGGCTTTGAACCACTTGGGGGGTGGGGGCCAGGCTGCTGATTCTAGCCTGTTTCCCTGAATTCAGAGGGACTGCAGTTCCTCCAAGAAGGGAAATGGATATCAACAAACTTCCCCCCGAAGATCAAACCGCTTCCTCCCGCCGGCCCCGAGGATCTCTCGCCTCCTCCGACTGGCCCCTGCCCCCAGCTCGCGTGCCCCTAGCCTCTCAACCCGGCGTGCAGGGGGTAGGTGAGGGAGCCAGCCCAGCTCGCTTTTCTCCTACCACCAGTGTGTGGGGTCCCCACGAAGAGTGGGCTGGAGCCAGGGTCATGTCCATCACGGGGGCGGAGGGCGGCGGTTCTGAAAACCCGGCCCGGGAAACACCGGGCCGAGCGCGGTGGGGCTGCGGGGTCCGGCGCCGTCCCTGGGCGTGCGGCTCCCGAGGGTCTGGGCGGCCCCGCACAGACACGTTGGGATCCGAAGCCAGGGACTTGGATCTTGTCCCTAAAGTCTGCTTCCTGGACACGCTCGTCTCCTGTGGCGGGTGAGGGGCAGAGCAGTTGGCATCGCCCGTCAGGGCCCCGTTTGGAAAGCCGGTGAGTGTGGAGTGTGGAAGGCACACCCCACCGGGGATGCTCCTGGTGGAAGGACGTCCCCAACGCAAATCAGGACAGGGGGCTGGCGGGGTCCTGGGGGAGTGTGGGCCTGACCCAAGACCCACCCCCCTCACATGCCTCCCTCTGCCGGGCCAAGGGCTCTAGGTCTCCTCCCGGGCCCAGTGAGCTTGGCCAAACCAGGCCCCGTCTCGGTGGGCGCAGCTCCGGGGATGGGGGGGACACCGTGCGGCTGCCCGAGCCCCTCAGAGCCTGGGGCTCTGAGCAGGACCTGTGCTGTCAGGGTGGGCAGAGGGCTCATGTTTCCCACTGGGGGGACCCTGGGGACAGGCCGAGGTGAGGAAGGGGCGACAGAGGACCCGGGAGGATGAAGGACAGTGGGCTTCTCCCTGAATGGCCCTGGGAGGGGCTGTGTGCAGAGGGTCCTTCTCACGGCTCACGCGGGACCCGGGAAAAAGAGGTGACACCCCTAGACCACGTGGGCGTGGTGCTGACCTTCACCCCAGGCGTGCCCACGGGTGAAGTTGGTACGATGGGGAGACAGGAAAGGGGAGGGAAGGAGGCTGCCCCGACTGGCTCTAAGACCCTCGCTCAGGGTCGCCCGGCCCCTGGGCTTCTCCCGCCTGGTCAGGGGCTGTGGCTGGGGCTTCCCCAGGAGCCGGCAGATCCCCGCATCTGATTGTTGGGAGGCAGTGGTGAGGCGGGAAGGGGTCTGGGGGCCTCGTCCATCCCTGCCTTGTCCAGGACTGAGTCCTGCTGGCAGCGCGGCTGGGGCAGGATCACACAGGTCGTCTGACCCGGAGCTGGGAGTGGGGACACCGAGGCCACCCACTGCACAGCGCCCCAGGAGACCGGGAGAGGCCCTGCCGTGCCCGCCTTGCAGCGGGGAAGGTGGCTGCTCAGAGAGGCCCCAGGATGCGCTCTGAGGCTGCCCGCGGCACCCCCTGAGGGTGGGCTCCCCCGAGCCTGTGCCTCCATGGCAGTGGGGGCTGCTGTGCCCTCAGTCCTCGGGGCCAGGGCCCCCGGCCCGCGAGCCTAGCCACAGGTTGACGGATTAGCAGGGCTGCCTGGCCTGGCTCGGCGTCCTCACCCCTTCCTATGCCGGGGAGAGACGGCAAGCTCTGTTTATTTAGACTTTTCCTAAAGCTGACAGCTTGAATCAGGCTAATTTACCTGAAGTATACCAACCGTCCTTGTATTTATTTTATGATACTTCACCGGCGTAACCCAATCCCCGCCCTCGCCCGCCTTGTTTACGGGGCCGCGCACATCTGTCTCCCGCTGCCCTCGGTTCAAGGACAGCAGGGAGGTTTCCGGGGGGGGGAACACTGGGGGGCCGAGCTCGGCCGAAGAGGCCCACGCGGACCCCCTGCTGGATGTGGGGTGCGGCCAGGCCTCGGGGTACCCCATGAGCAGCGGGAGGGGGCTTGGCACCCGCACAGCCTTCCAGACTCCCCTGGCAGGGAACGGGAGCTGCAGGTGGGGGCCGAGCCGGGGGGGTGAAAGCAGCCCCGCCCGCAGCGCACCCCGAGCGTCCCCCGTGCCCGGGGCTCGGCCGACCGTGCCGTGGGGAATGTGCTTGTCAGTGGCTTCAGCAGAAGGGGGAGCCCCCCCTTGGAGTCGCGCACCGGAGCCGGATTCTGGCCCAGGCCAGGAGGCTCCGAAGGCCCGGCCAGCCCAGGGTCATGCCACCCAAGCGCTGGGGGGGCACAGGGGAGACGCGGACAGTGAGAGATCACGCCACTGAGCCAGCAGAGGGCTGCCCCTCGGGCCCAGACGCCCCGATTGGCCAACTATCAGAAACACGCCATACGGCCACCTGAGGGCAGCGGTGACTCACCTGCGAGCCATCGGGCCTGGGGGGCTGGCGGTTAGCTGAGCATCCGAGGGGCCTTCCAGAGACCGTGCAGCAGTGTGGACCCGTGTTTGTGCCCGGGGACTCGGCACCGGCGCTGAGCTCGGTGCAGGTCACGGCACAAGGCTGGCCCTCTCCGGGGGCACACAGGACCAGGCAAAGGACAAGCATGGAAATGATGGGTGCACGCACACCTTTCGGAGGGCGGCGGAAGGAACCAAAACAGGGAAATGCTGGGGCCTGGGTTGGGTGGTAGTCAGGAAGGGCTTCCTGGAGGAGGCGGCACTAGCGCAGGGGAGGGTCTGGGCAGGAGTTCTAGGCTGAAGCCTTGGGTGGGACTTATCTTGGCACTGGAGGAAAACAGCCTCGTTTCCCCTGAAGTATTAAAAACAAAACCTAGATCCACATGTTCCAGAACCCGGAGTCGCAGCCCTGGGGGAGGGGGTGCTCCAGCTGGCTTGCTCATCATGGGTGACGGGGTCGAGCCTGCCCCCGGGGTCCCCGAGGACTCCCTCAGACCCCTGGCTGCCCCGCTAGATAGAGGATGGGCCTTCGCTACCTCCCAGGAGCCAGGGATACCCTGGAGGGGCCAGGTGGGAGCTCACTCCAGGCCGGGGGGCTGATGGAGGACTGCTGTGGAGAAGGGGCTCCCGGGGCTCTGGGATCCCAGATAGGGGCGGGGGCCTGCAGCCCTTCAACCTCCAGGCCACAGGGTGGTGCCTAAGACCCCGGACCCCCAGGCGGCCTGGACCTTTACGAGAGGGGATGCAGACCAAGCTCCCCCCTGAGTGGGGCAGAGCCAGGGCAAGGCAGGGAGGGAGGGCGGCCCAGTGGGGGTGGGCGGGGGCTGAGTGGGGGCGGGGGGAGGGGGGCTGAGTGGGGGCGTGGGGGGCCTACCTGGGCGCCCGCTCGGCTGCCCAGGAGCGCGCTCCCCCCGGGAAGGGGTACGGCTGCACCGCACCATACATCTCTGTCAAAATCTCTATGAATAAATTAACCTTTTTAAAGATTAGTGCACTCTAATACCTCAGGGTTTTTAAACAGAACAAATGCTAAAAATATTTTGACAGAGCTCGCCGAGTTTACAGCGCGGCTCACCGACAAAGCCCCGGACCCCGGCCCCGGACCCCGGCCCGCTGGCCGGCCCTCGTGGGTGGGGGGCGTTGACCCGCCTGGTGCAGCCCTGGGGGGAAGGCGCCCTGAGGAGCGGAGCGGGGAGCAGGGGCGGGAGCGACTCTGGCACCTCGGTGGTCCGGCCGGCACCCCCCTCCGGGGGCCAGGAGTGGAGCCTGCTTCTCCCCGGGGCTGGGGAAGACGGGGTGGCCCAGGCAGGGGCTCGGGGTGGACAAAGGCCCGGAGTCCCAAAGAGGTTGGGGCTCCAGGGAGCATGGGGCGGGGAGGCTGGGGGTGGGGGTCCCTGAGCACTGGGAGGCGAGGGTCTGGGTGCAGGTGGAGAAGCTGGGCTCTCGGCCTGAGCCCCAGGGGGCCGCCCAAAGGGGCTGGAAGAGGGGTGTTGGGCAGAGCGGGAGAAGGCGTGGGGAGCAGAGGCGGGTGTGGCCCCCAGGCCCCTGATCTCCTCCTTGCCCCTGGGACAGCCTCCTTGCTTCTTTGCGAGTCCTCAGCACCCAGAACTGGGCCTGGTGCAGAGTACGTGGGGGCTGATCACGGGGTGGGAGCGTCCCCCAGGGCCTGAGGGCCTCCCTCTGCTCCAAAGCTTTCCTGGGGTCTGGGGTGAGCTCCTGGGGGTCCAGGCTCCTGGGATCCTGGCTGGCCTTGCGGGGGCAGTGCTGTCTCCTTGCTCAGAGGGGCAAAAGGTGGAGCCCCCCCCACCGGGCAGGAGCCGGGAGCCCCCTTCCACTCATCGGCTCTCTGCTGGGAACCTCCCAGCAGCCATCACCTTGGCTCTCACCGTGGCGCCGCCGCCACAGGAAAATGGCAGTGGGAGGCGTGTTCAGCGGAGCAGGGGGCTCTGGGGCAATCAGGGCCCAACACGTGGGGGTCCTGGGGTCCTCTCCTTTCTGCCGAGAGTGGTGTCCAAGGACTGCGCCACAGGGGGCGGCTGGGGGCTCTATCCTCAGAACCCACAGAGGGCTGGGCCCACCATGCGTACCTGGCTATGCAGAGAGCACACCTGCTGCCCTGGGGGGCGGGCAGACCTGGGGGGAGCAGGGGGGGACATGGGGCATGAAGTGTCTTGGGAACAAGACCCAGGGAATAGGGCCCGGGAGCCCCTCCTCTGTGTGTGTGAAGCCCCTGCCCCGGCCCTCACCCTGGAAGGTCCCTATTTCCCCCTCAGCAAATATTCCGTGTGCCAGCCGCGTGCTGGGCTCAGCTCTGCTCCATCCCAGGAGGACCCCTTTCTGGAGGAGGCGAGGCCCGGCCCCTCACCTGCTGGGAGACAGTTGGGCCTGGCGTGGACCCCCACCTGTCCCCCACCTCCAGCCGTCTGTGGTGCTGGCCCTCTCGGGCTTTCCCAGTCTTCTGGGTGCCGACCGTCCTCCCCCCTCCCTCCCCTGCTCCTGTGTGCCCAGCCAGCTGTGCTCTTGTTTCCACTTGAATGCCTCTTCCTCCAAGAAGCCTTCCCTGATCCCATGAGGCTGGGTTAGTTCCGAGACATCTCCAAGGGATTACAGGGTCTACCCCTCTTAGAAGACTCCTGTCCTGGACAAGCTTTTTTGGGGCAGGGGCCCCCCACCCTGGTCACGGCCTGGGGTTCCTCTGTGAGGCTGGCCAGGGGCCGAGAGGGCTGGCCGAGACCACGCAGGGAGGCTTTCCTCTGTGCACGTCACGGGCACCTGGGACAAGGCCCGGGCAGCCCGACGGAGGTGGGGCGATGGGAGAGCAGCCCCCCGCGGGTTCTCCCAGGGAAGGCTCTCGGGGAAGCTGCGGCCAGGCTGGGAGGGGCAGGTATGTGGGGGGTGAAGGTCTCTGCACAGGTTCCTCTTAAGCTGTGACCCACCTGCAAATTAGGGCCCTGGGAGCCAGGCTGCCCCTGAGGCTGCTCGGGGGAAAGGTGGCACGGCTGGCCCCTGGCGCTGCTGCCCCGGGGCCGGTCTCCACGCTGCTGGCGGCCGTTAGCCCCTGCAGCCTGTTTTCCTAACTGAGCTCGTTCCTCTCAGAAAGTGGAGAGAGACCGAGTGGGGCCCAGGGGCACGGCCTTCCTTCTCAGGCCCTGGGAGAGCAGCCTGGCCGGAAGGAGGGGTCAAGGTCAAGCCTGGCCACGCTTGTGTTTGCTTTGGAAGTGTCCTGGGCCCCTCCCAGGCATAGGGCCACCCCTGTCCCCGGGGTGCTGAGACCCCACCTCCGCATCGGCTTGATTTCCCCGGGACGGTCCCCAGCTGGCCACCCTCGCGAGGTTTTTGGTCCTGAAAAATGTCCCAAATGGCAGTTTTATTTACAAGGTGGCGTGACAGGGAACTTGGCTTCTAGGCTGCCACTCTACCCTGGGAGGAGCTCAAGGGACCTCCCCACTCCTCATCCTCCCCACTCCCCCATCCCCCATCCCCCATCCTCCTCATCCTCCCCACTCCCCCATCC
>JAPYYJ010003190.1:0-11858 GCA_028533885.1 Nasua narica | reverse complement strand
CCTGCTCAGCTCCTGAGGGGACAGCGAGCTGTCCAATAAACCAGCAGGTTTATTGCCACTGCTTTGCACATTAGGGGTGACTGGTGTGGAAGGAAGTTCACCCCAGTGGAGGGGAAAGAGCTTTGTGATCAGGAGGCTTTCATTAGCCTCTCTGGGATTCACTTTCTTCATCTGTCAAGAATGAGGTGATTCTTGAATGTGGCATGTGTGACCAGGTCATCTGCAGGACCTAAAAGAGGAAATGGCAGCTCTCCGGCCTCATAGGGACCAAATGAGAATAAAATGCAGGTGCGTTTGAAGAGAGGTCCCTGAGTGTGCGCCCCCCACTGGTCAAGGACCACTGAACCAGGTTTTTCTCCAGGCTCCCTTCCAGCTTCAAAATACTGTTTCCCCCCATATATTTTTGTGTGTTGCTTGTGAGAGAGTATATTGGCACAATGTACATCAAAAGCCTTGAGCACGTGCCTGCCTTTTAATGTAGCCAATCCTTTCACCAAAATTTATGCCATAGAAATGAGGTCATGTACGCAGATCTCTGTATGCATGAATAATCATTCTTGGTTCTAGAGCAAACTATTGAAACAACAGAAGCAATGAATCAAAAGATCTTACTTAGGAGATAAACTATGGTGCATCCCTAGGACAAAATACTATGTACTCGCTGAGTACATAGTACTCAGTACTTTTAAGTGAGTAGTGATATGGGAAATGTGCATGATAGGTTTTAAAAATGGAAGAATGCAGATTTTCAGAGAGTAATGTGAGTGTAATGCGTGGTTATTAACACGTGATAGAACTATGCAGTGTGGAAGAAGCTAGACACACAGGGTACCTATTGCATGATCCTAATTAGGTAAAACACTTACAGAGACAAATTGGTGGAGTGGTTGCCTGAAACAGGGTGGAGGGGCCAGGAGGGACAGCGACACAGAGTGACTTTTCAAAGTGATGGGAACGCTTTTCATCTTGGTTGTGGTAGCTCCACAAGTGCATATATTTGAACACTGAAAATTGGTCCATTTTATTATACGGAAATAATGCTAAAATTAAAAATACAGAGTGAAAGTTTATTTAAAGTTCTCTATAAAATATTTTAAATACCTAAAATAGTAACTGTTGAAACAAGTAAACTACTGAAAAAAATCATGAAAACATTTTTTTTTTTTTTTTTACAAATAGACATGCCTATGCCTTAAAAACGATCAAAGTATGTAAACAGAAATATAACTGGTGGTTGTTAAGTTCGAGTGGTGGGAAGAAAGGTGATTTTCTTCTTTGCATGTTCCTAGTTTTTCAAAATTGCTGTCGTGAGCAGGTTACAGTTTTTATAATAGGAAATTAATTATTTAAAAATTTATGTTTTTAAATGTTCAGCTGATCCCAAAGGCATTGGAAGAATAGATGAGGCAGGAGTTTCAAAAACCTCAAGTTATTCTTGTCTTAATAAAATGTGACCTTTATTAAAAAGGAAAAAAATAGCAAAAAAGCAGAAACAATGTGGGTAAGAAGTATCCCCCACCCCGGGGCATGCACGTGACTTATGGGGAGGTGTGAATATCCACTTCCCTTTGCTGAGCCATGCAGGACCTTGGGCGGTTGTAGCAAAAATCAAATGGGGCCAATTTTTGCACAGGAACTGAGGTCCCTCATCTGTGTCTGTCCAGAGCTGACCTGGCACTGTCCCAGTTGCTTCCATGGCCCCAGGACCCTGATCACGGCTCTGTGCGTCTGCCCCACCAGCCCTTCCAGCGCCCCAGGACCTGAACAATCCAAGTGCTTGCCGGGGATGAGGGAAACAACACAGGCAGTGTCTCTCAAGCAAACAAGCAGAGGGGGGGATATGGCCGGGAACCCAAACAAGGATGCAGAGGAGGAAGCAGACAAGCAAACACCAAACAAGGATGCAGAAGGGGAAACAGACAAGCAAACAAAAACTCCAGGCTGACATCTTCTAGAACAAAAGCCCAGCATCCAAGTCACTTCTACGTGGGGATAAACATCTCCCCATGGCCAGAGGAAATAGGGAACTTGCTTATTAGTCTTAGAGACTGGCCTGGGAGTCCTGGTCTCTTCTCTGGGCGTGTGGGTTCCAGAAGAAAGAAATGGCTTCAATCCAGACAGATCCTGGCTCCTTCACAGGGCCAGCGGGGAATCCTCCAGACCCATGCTCCAGCCTAGGGCTGCCCACAGATGATGAGGAGCAGTGTGCCAGGCATGGTGCCCGGCCCACAGTCACCTGCCACAGCTCACCTGTGACTTGGGATTTGTCCTGCCCACCTCACATTCTGTGGGACAGACTAAGGACAAGATCACACACTCACAAACTCCTGGTCCCAGAGAGAGGAGGGTTGGGGTCTCACTGTGTCCTTGGAGCCCTTTTTGCTATACTTGGTGAAGGGGTGAGTACTTGGTGAGTACTCAGGTACTCACCTCTACACTCTCAGAGTTTGCTACTGGGGTAATGAGGTAGACTTCTATTTGCTCTCCTCTCTGAGGCTCCAGCTAAGGTTCGTGTCACATAAGACCAGAAACAGCTCCCAAGCAAAGACACCTGCCATTCTTGGTGACTGTACCCCGTCAGTCCTAGTACCTGGTTATGGATCAAACCTCCTGCTGTCTGACTCCGCCTTCCCTCAGGGAAAGCTCTTGACTAAGAGACCCCCCCTTCCTCACGTGACTGGTGGTGAACCTTGGCCTCAGGCACAAAGTGTGCAGCACGTGCCTGCCTGGGTCATGGTGAGTACCCAGGGAAAGGAATGTCACTACCCCCTCCAGAATGGTGGCCGTGTGAATGCAAGACCAGGGAAAATGCTCCCTTCTGAGTGCTCCTTTGAGTCTCTTCTTGGGTGTCTGAACCTACAAGGATCCAGAGAGATCGTGAGGATTGAGGAGACAAAAGGAAAAGAGGGGTTACTTTTTGTCCCCCAATATGTGGTTAGGAGTTATGTAGGGACTCTTGGATTTATTCTTGGCATATTTCAACTGTTCATTCCAGAATTATCCTGTTCAGTATGTTTTATTGAATACCAGTCTTACAAGAAGAGAGTATTTAAAAAGCTTAACTTATTTCAAAATCAGAGTTGTTAATAGACTAGGAAGTCAGCATGCATTTCAATCTTTGCAGGGATGACATAGGTGGAAATTAACATATCTTGCTCCTCAGATAGCTTCGGGAATAATTCACATCTCAGGTAGTCACCTAGAGTTCGTGCTGCTGAGATTCTCTTCTGCATCCAGCCCCTGTGAAGAATGTGCCAGACGAACTCCTACAGGGCTGAGCTCCCGGAGAACAGGGATTGATTGCAAGAGTCACAGTCATCCCTTGGCCCATCCCAGCATCTGGCCCAAAGTGAGTCCTCCATAAATTTCATCACTTGACCTTCAGTGTTTCTTTTAGGGAGCTTGGAAGCATGAGTTGGGCCAGGGAACAGCACACGCAAAAGGTCTCAGCTTGAGCCCGAGAAGCCTGGTCCAGGGAGAAATCCATGACACTTTCCAAAGGGCATGAAGCTGAGAGAGCTTTCTGACTGTAACTCAAAGTAAAATAAATCATGACTGTTAAGCAATGCTGAAGAAGGAGGAAAATGCCAGAAGTACATGACAAGGGGCAGAGAGATCCCAAGAAGCAAAGCAAAGTCCTATTGCAACCATAGCAACGGCAAAAAGTTCAGAGTTCACCAACATAAGACTGGAAAATGGCTCAAAAAAATTTATCAAAAGTCTGAGAAGGTCCCAGTGGTCTCACATAAGAGGACACTCAACTGTTACAGGATAGAGGTTCCCCAAAGACATGCTTCCAATGCACTTTGGACACCATTAGTGTCCAAATGCTAAAGACTCTTGTTCTCTATTTGTGAATGAACATCTAAGCAAGAAAAGAAGAAACCGGCCGGTCTTCATAAGCAATCAAAGGCACAGATTTCAGACCACATATCCAAGAATAAAACTGGTGGAAGTTTCTATTGTGCAGCTCAGGAAAGTGCTGGCTGGGAGATGATTTAATATGTGTCTCTAGTCTATAAAGGGTCATTATCTGGTGGTTTCTAACCATCTGTTCCTTACCTTCCCCAAGGATGGGAAAAAGGAAGTCAGCTTAAACTACAGGAAAATAAATTTAGGTTGGACCAAAGGGATTTCCAGACTGAGTTACATTGCAACTGTGTAACATTGCAAGCCCGTGTGGTTGTGGCATTTCCTCCTCTGACCTCGTCTGGGACACCGAGAGGCACTCACCCATCTGGGATGAATTCCACATAGCCCAGCTGGGATGAGTGCTTGAATACTTCCATACTTTAAAATGTGACTAAGTGTCACTTTGATATAACTTCCTCTCTTCTGCTATAAAGCTTTGCCCCAGATGGAAATCGTTCTTGTGTCTTGAGTGAGGAGTTATCTGTTGATGCTGCTGACCCACCGTTAGGTGGAGTGAACTTTTCATTGATCACCCCTAAGATGGAGGCTCATTCATTCACACCCTTCTGCCCTGTTGCCCCAAGGTCACAGAGTTCTGTGTCTGCAGTAAAGTCTAAAGCATCCCCTTGCTTGAGAACTTCTCATATCTCGAGGCCTGCTTAAAATCCCAAAGTCTCAGTAGTGGGAACCTTCCATGTACTGGCTCATTCAGCTGGCTGATGTCCAACTCCTACCCTCTTTGGATTCCAGCTCTGCAGAGCCCCTGACTCCTGTCTTCCTTATTCTCAGCTCTGCAGAGTCACTGACTTCTGTCTTCCTTGGGTTAAGTTCTATAGAGCCATGGTCTGTAAGTTCAAAATGGCGCCCCACCACCCTGTGCCTTTTCAGACACTGAAACAGAAAGCTGTTGCTTCCTTTGTCTGGGTGGCAAGCTAGAATTTTTCCAATTCCCCACTCAAATGTTGCATATCTGAAAGGCCTCTGGCTTTCCTGGAGATATCTATAGTCTCCTTACCCCATCCACTACAGTCCTTTGAGTGTGCATACATCCCTAGAGAATTTAACATGTATTGTAGTGAGTCTCAAGTCTGTCTTTTGATTCCAACTCGAATAGACTTAACAGCAAAAATGGAGATAATTGTTGATCCCTTGTGTCCAGTTGCCTAATGAATATCTGTTGATGAGGAGGAAGAATAAATACAAAGTTGTGAAAATTGTTCTCTAGCCTTAAGGGTAGACATTGTTACATTGTTACCATGGGTAAAAATTAAAATTGTAGCACAGTGGCAGAAAAAAACTTGATGATTCCTTCACTTTTATTTCTGTTTGTAGCTCTAGCCCCAAATCAGTTATGGGTTTACCTTGAAGGGTCTGTTTGAATTAATGCTGTTAACAAATGAGTATTTGTTGTTGCCGAATTTGTAGGCATGATGGAAACTGAGCTCTAACCAACTTTATCTGTGAATATTCAAACACGATAATCTTCCGTGGAAACTAAAAGACGTGCTTTTGAACCAAGTAGGCAGCAAATTTTGAAGTGACATTTGAGAGCTGAATAAGAGAAAGCTGACACCATTAGAGAAAATAAAAAATAAAAATCTTCAGTATTATTTCCATTTTAATTCATTTCACTGATTTAATCCACACTTTCCACTATATTAAATTCTCAGGTCCAGTTGTTTGAGAAAATAAGATTTTAAATTATATCTGTCGTCAAGAAGCTTGCAATCTAGAAGAAAGGGAAAGACCCCAGCATAAATGACTGTAGTCTAAGGGAAGTTAGAGAAAAACTGACCGATCAGGGCAAGGTGTCAAAAGAGGGTGTGATTTGAAACTGGTCCCCAAGGCTGAAACGGGTGTCCCTGGGAGCTGGGTGGTGGGGTTCAGTTAACTGATAAGTAGATCAGCAACCAGCAGGACCCAGAGCTATGTTTTCAGAAACATCAGCATTGCCGAAGGCTGGGGTAGGTAGAGTGCAGCTCAAGGATTGCCTTGTTTGTGCTCAAGTCTGCACCTGACTGGAGAGGCCCTGAGGGTATCCATCAGGAGAGCGATGGACTGGCATACGCGTGGCCAGGAACAGCTGGAAAGAACTGGAAAGAGACTGACCTCTCATCCGTAGGAGGCCCGGCTGATGAAGGACAGCACTGGGACAGCAGTGACGGAAGCAAACAAGATAAGACAGTTTATAGAGAACGAATACAGTCTGCAGGATTGGGCAATGGATGGACAAGATGCCAGAAAGAACACACGGAGTCCAAGAAAAGTCTATGTTCCCATCAGGGCTTAGGGAGAAAGGTGCCACTAAGAAACACAGTGGGGAAATCAGAGGGGAAGAGAGCACCTGAGGTTTGGGGACACGGGTCAAGTGCAAAGGAAACAGCAAGACGGAGCTGCCTAGTACACATTTGTTTCCTTTTTTAAGCTTTTTTTTTTTTTTTTCTTTTAAAGAGAGAGGGAGAGAGAGCAGGTGAGCAGGGATGAGGAGGGGCAGAGGCAGGGGGAGAGAGAGAGAGAGAGAGACTCACGCGGACTCCTTGTCCAGTGTGGAGCCCCATGCGGAGCTCGGTCTCACGACCCTGAGATCATGACCTCAGCTGAAATCAAGTCACTCCACCAACTGAGCCACCTTGGTGTCCCCACTCTGCCCCCTCCTCCCCAGGCACCTTTCTTAAGCTAAGTCTCTCCCAGAGCTCAGAAGCGAAGTTTAGAGTAGAGCCTTCGAGTCATCTCTGTAGAGAGGATGTCTTAAAATTGGCTTCCTTCTTGCACGTGCTCAATCCTCCCGAGGCTCCCGTGCCTTGTGAGACCATCGACTTCACACCTCCTCTGCCGTCACCCCTGAACCGGGTCAGCATTCTCAGCCCGTAGGAGACATGGGCTCGAAATAAAAGCAGCCAACAAACTGCGTTTGCGGAGTCTCTAAGATGTCCGAAATGCTCTGTGACGTGTAAAGGGGTGGTTATCGATCTGTCCCGGGTCATCGGCAAGTAGGGAGCGGTAGCCTTTCGGTGGCCCCGGTAACCTAGAAAGAGACTGAATTATCCCCAGTGTGGGGTAGAGACGGAGCGAGGGAGGCAGTGAGGATTCGTTGTTCAGTGTTCGGGGTAAAAATGCACAGGGTTTCCTGCGGTTCTGAGGGCTCGGGAAAAGTTGGTGCTTCGGGAAGGGTCACTTGCATGTGCTGTGGTCCCTGTATTTCAGCGCCTACAAGCGTGTGCAGGTGCACAGGGTAAAGCTTTAAAAAATATTTACGTTGTAGTAAGAGGGGCTGGCTGGCACGCACTTTGAATGCAGTCTTAATGATTATGTCCCTCTAATAGCTTAAACAGGTGCTTCACGAATAAATGGAGTTTGTTCAACAGTTCCTGGTGTGATAGGATTGCTTGGCCTTTTAGGAACTTCCGGCATTGCTGTGAAGCCATACAGACTGTGGATTCTTCCATTAAATGTTTGGTGATGAAGATGGTGGCAATGATAACTGGACTGGGGGGAAAAAAAAACAGTTAAAAAGGTGATTAATAAGGCTCCCCCTTTGACTTTGGACAACCCAGAGTGAATTTCCTGCTCTCGCACGACTTAAGAACACTGTTCTAGCACCATCATCTGGACAATACACAGTCTTTCTGAAAACACAACTGGAAGCAAAGCAACCATTGTGTTCATCTTCTTTAAAAAGAGTTTGAATATCATGTTATCTTATTTATCATTCTTTCAGAATATCTGGCAACTAATTATCTCACAGTATGAAAAGTCAAGAAAAATGAAGTTGAGAATTCCTAAATTAAACAAGTCATTGCTATGATTATTTTCCCTCTGTTTTTAGTAAAGTTAAGGGCAACTCAAATCATAACTGGTGCACTGCTAACTTTCATCTCACAGTGGTTGGCATGGCATTGGCTCGTTGGGTAGGATCCCCAGTGAAGAAGCCACATCTCAAAGGAAAGCTTTGAGGGGGTAGGAGGGCAGAAGGGGCTTAGCAGTCGCGGTGCCTTGTAGGAGGTGTGCCAACATAGCCCTATGTTAATACGGAGTTAAATACGTTTTTAAGTAAACTTTTTTTTTAAGCTTTTAATTTTTGTTATTTATTTTTAATATTTATTTATTTGACAGAGAGAGAGAAAGAGATCACAAGTAGGCAGAGAGGCAGGCAGAGAGGAAAGCAGACTCCCCGCTGAGGAGAGAGCCTGATGTGGGGCTCGATCCCAGGACCCTGAGATCGTGACCTGAGCTGAAGGCAGGGGCTTTAACCCACTGAGCCACCCAGGCGCCCCTTAAGTAAACTTTTTATTTTGAGATAATTGTAGCTTCCCTTGCAATTATAAAGAATAATACAGAGAGATCCCATGTACCCTTTACCTCGTTTCCTCCAGAGATAACATGTTGCACAACCACAGTACGATATCACGAGCGGGATATTGATACCGATAGGGTCAAGACGTAAAACACTGATACCCCCACAAAGACCTTCATTTTACCCTTTTATGGCCAAACCCACTTCTCCTGAAGCCTGACAATCATTAACCTGTGCTCCAGATATATATTTGGTCATTTTTTTTTATTATGTCCAACTAACCAACATATAGTACAACATTAGTTTCAGATGTGGTGTTCAACGACTCATCAGTTGTGTGTAACACCCAGTGCCCATCACATCACATGCCCTCCTTAATGCCCATCCCCCGGTTACCCCAACCCCCACCCCCACTCCCTTCTGTAACCCTCAGTTTGTTTCCCGGAGTCCAGAGTCTCTCATGGTTTGTCCCGCTTTCTAGACATCATGGAAATATATTTGGTCATTTTTAAGAACGTTATCTAAATGGAATTATAAATAATGTGACCTTCTGACATTGGCCTTGTTTTTTTTTTTGGTCAACATAGTTCTCTGGAGACACGTGTACCCATAGTTCTCTGCTCTTCAGCACTGAGTAGCTCTCCGTCATGTGGATGGACCTCACTTTGTTTAACCTTTTACCCAGTCATGGACCTCTGTGTTGTTCCCAGTTTGGGACCATTACTAGTAAAGCTGCTGTAAACATTCATGCTTAGTTTTTTCTGCATGAACATACATCTTTATTTCTCTGAACACCCCGGAGGGAACTTGGTGGGTCATACAGTAGCAGTTGCATGTTTAGTTGTTGTTGTTTTTTTTTAAAGATTTCATCTATTTATTTGACAGAGAGATATCGCAACCAGCAGAGAGGCAGGCAGAGAGAGGGGGGAAGCAGGCTCCCTGCTGAGCAGAAAGCCCTATGCGGGGCTCGATCCCAGGACCCTGAGACCACGACCCAAGCCGAAGGCAGAGGCCTTAACCCACTTAGCCACCCAGGCGCCCCACATGTTTAGTTTTTTTTTAAGAAATGCCATATTGTTTTCCAGAGTGGTTGTCCCATGACACCATCTCTGCATCCTCACCAAAATTTAGTGTTTCCCCTAGTTTGTGTGTGTGTGTGTGTGTGTCTGTGTGTGTGTTTTATGTTAGCCATTCTGATGGGTTTGAGTCAATATTTAGTTGGAATTTCAATTTGAATTTCTCTCGTGGCTAATAATATGCTACATCTTTTCATGTGTTTATTGTCCATTCTCACATCCTTTCTGAGGAAACATCTCTCTATTGCTTTCGTCCATTTCCAATTTGGCTGGGTTGATCTTTCATAGAGTAAAAGTCTTATATTTTGATAAAATCTAATTTATTAATTTTTCTTTCATAGATTATACATTGGGTGTCAAGCTTAAGAACTATTTGACTTGGTGTAGATTCCTAAGATTTCCTATATTTCTGTTCTAAAAGTTTTATAGTTTTACATTTTAACTGAAGTATGTGATCCCTTTTGAGCTAATTTTTTTTTATACCTTAGGTCAAAGGGGTTTTTGTTTTTTGTTTTTTTTTTGCTTATACAAGTCCAATGCTCAAGCACCATTTGTTGAAAAGACTGTCTTTCCTCTACTGAATTGTCTTTGCATCTTTGTCAAAGATCATATCTGTCCCTTGGACCTGTGGATCTATTTTTCTGACAATATCATGTGATTTTCATTATGTAGCTATGTAATAAGTCTTGAAATTGGGTAATTCGTCCTACTTTCTCCTTAGGAAAATTGTTTTACCTCTTCTAGTTCTTTTTGGTTTTCATATAATTTAAAGAAAATAATCTTGTCTAAATCTACAAAAAAAAATCTTGCTAGGATTTTGGTAGGAGCTGTGTTAATTTTGTATGCCTTTTGGGGAGAATTGCCGTCTTCACTAGACTGAATCTCCCAATCCAATGACATTGTATGTATCTTCATTTATCTAAAACTTTTTAATATTTCTTTGAATAGTGTTTTATGGTTTTCAGTAAAAGTCCTTAATGTGCTTTTATTAAATACACACCAAAGTACATTTTTTGAGCAATTATAAATGTTATGTATTTTTAATTTTGGTGCTCCTGGGTTTATTAGTAGTATATAGAAACACTTTTGATTTTTGTATAAACTGTGACTTTACTGGGCTTACTTTTTCAGTTCTTGGAGGTTTTTTGTAGATTTCTGTTAAAGTTTGTTATGTAGATAATGGTGTCATCCACCATCTTCCTTTCTTACCTGTATGTTTCTTATTTTCTGTTATTCCTTTCTGATCTGTTTGGCTTTTCTTTCTTTCTCATCTGCATGCCTTTTATTTCCTTTTCTTGCACTAGTGCACTGGCTAGAACTCCTAGCATTACGTTAAATAAAAGTAATGAGAGCTATTTCCTCGCTGTGTTCCTGATCCTAGGAGGGAAAGCGCTCAATTTTGCAACTTTAAGTATAATGTTACCTCCCACGTTTTTGTATTTGATTTTTATCAAATAGAGAAAGTTTCCCTTTATTCCTAGTTTTCTAAGTTTTTTTATTATTAATAGTTGTTGAATTTTGTCAAATGCTTTTGCTGCATTGATTGATATGATCGTGTGATTTTCTTCTTTAACCTATTAATATGATTGATTACATTGGTTGATTTTCAAATATTTAACCCACCTTGCATCCCTGGACTAAACTCCACTTAAAAAAGTGTATAATTTTTTATGTATTGCTAAATATATCTGTTTGTTAATATTTCATTGAGGTTTTCAACATCCATATACATGCAGGATATTGATCTGTGGTTTTCTTTCATTCTTTGTTGCTTTTTTTTTTTTTTTTTAGGAGGGTGAGTGATATGGTACGTCTTCAGTTAGTTTTGCTATCAGAGTAATAATAGCTTTATACAGTGAATTGGGAAGTACTCCTTCCTTTTCTTTTTTCCAGAAGAGATTGCATAGAACAGGTGTTAGTTATTTTTTCAAACATTTGGGAGAATACTTTAGTGAAATTATTTGTGCCTAGAAATTTCTTTTACAGGAACTTCAAAGTTATGAATTCAATTTTCTTGTTATTTGTAGAGCTATTCAAGTTATCTATTTCTTATTGGGTGAACTGTATTAGTCTGTGTTTTTGAGGAATTAGTACACTGTGTGTATACTGTCAAATTTATGCATGTGGAGTTGTTCATAGTATTCCCCAGTTATTTTTATATCTGTAGGGTCTATAGTGATATCCCCTGTTTCATTCCTGATATTGGTAAATATCTCCCCCACCCTTGCCATTCCTCTTGCTGGAGAACCGTTGATTTTATTGACCTTTTCAAAGAACCAACTCTGTTTCATTGATTTTCTCTCTTGTTCTTCCATTTTTACATTCATTGATTTCTGCTTTTTGTTATTCCTTCCTTCTTCTGATTTTGAGTTTATTTTGCATTTTTTTTCTAGATACTTGACATGGGAATTTATATTATTGAGATTTTTCTTATTTTCTAATGTATATGTAGAATGCTGTAAATTTCCTTTGTAGCAGTGCTTTAGTTGTGTCCTGCAAATTGGGATGTCTTGTATTTTCATGTTCATTGATTTTTTTTTCCTTGAGACTTTTTCTTTGACCCATGGATTATTAAG
>JAPYYJ010003189.1:0-11859 GCA_028533885.1 Nasua narica | reverse complement strand
TATGGTGACTGTTAACTGTATATTGTCTCTCCTCTTTTCTGATCTCTGTTCCTTTTAGGTTCTCTCTTTGCTTAGAGGACCCAGTTCAATATTTCCTGTAGGGCTGGTTTGGTGTTTGCAAATTCTTTTAGTTTTTGTTTGTCCTGGAAGCTTTTTATCTCTCCATCTATTTTCAGTGACAGCCTAGCTGGGTATAGTATTCTTGGCTGCATATTTTTCTCATTTAGGGCTCTGAATATATCATGCCAGTTCTTTCTGGCCTGCCAGGTCTCTGTGGATAGGTCTGCTGCCAATCTAACATTCCTGCCTTTGTATGTTACCAATTTCTTGTCTCGAGCTGCTTTCAGGATTTTTTCTTTGTCACTAAGACTTGTAAGTTTTACTATTAGATGATGGGGTGTAAGCCTATTTTTATTGATTTTGAGGGGGGTTCTCTGTGCCTCCTGGATTTTGATGCTTGTTCCCCTCAGCAGATTAGGGAAATTCTCTACAATAATTTGTTCCAATATACCTTCCACCCCTTTCCCTCTCTCTTCTTCTGGAATCCCAATTATTTTAATATTGTTGCATCTTATGGTATCACTTATCTCTTGAAGTCTTCCCTCGTGGTCCAATAGTTGTTGTTTCTCTTTTTCTCAGCTTCTTTATTCTTTGTCATTTGGTCTTCTATGTCGCTAATTCTTTCTTCTGTCTCATTTATTCTAGCATTTAGACCCTCCATTTTTGTATGAACTTCATTAATAGCTTTTTTGATTTCATCTTGGTTAGATTTTATTTCTTTTATTTCTCCCGAAAGGGATTATATTTCTCCCGAAAGGGATTCTTTAATCTCTTCCATGCTTTTTTTGAGCCCAGCTAGCAATTTGATAACTGTCATTTTGAGCTCTATTTCCGACGTATTACTGATGTCTGTACTAACTAGGTCTCTAGCCGTCGTCGGTACTGTCTCTTGTTCTTTTTTTTTGTGGTGAGTTTTTCCACCTTGCATTTTATCAAGCTAAGAATAGATGAGTGAGAGAGAAAAGTACTCTGGAGTTCTTCAGTTCTCACTGATTGATGAACTTGGTCTTGGCTGGATATTCTCACTGATCTTCTGGGGAGGGGCCTTTACAATTTGATTCTAAGATGTCTTTGCCTGAGGTGGAATTGCCCCACCCTTGCCCAGGGAGGGACCAAGCAATTCACTCAGGTTCACTCTGGGGAGTCTTTGTTCCCTTAGCGCTTTCCATACCGCCCTGGAGGCCGGGAATGCAAATGGCGGCTCCCAGTCTCCACCGGAGGAGCTGAGCACTGGAGTCCCCGCTCCTCAGCGTGCCCTCAGAGAAAAGCAGTCAATAACTCCCATCTCCCGGGTCCGCACAAACTCCGAGCTCAGCCACCGGTGGCAGCGCGCCTCTATCTCTGGCGCAGGGCCCTGTCTGGAGTCTCCAAACCCAGCAGATTCCTGCTGCGCGCTGCTGCACTGCTCCTCCCCAAGGAGGAAGGAGGGGGTCTCTCCGGGATGCCTTATGTGGTCCCCGCTCAAAGGGCTGCGGCCACGGTCTAGGGTAAGCCCCAGCTGAAAATGCACTGTGCGGCTCTTTCTCTGCCGCTGGCTTCTCTGCCCCCATATCTGGGAGCTCTGCCTCACTCAGACATCCCCGGTCTCTTTATGATCTCACGGGTCCTGAAACCACTCTGTTCCTGCGAGGACCAGACCTCCGGCCTAGCCTCTGGAGCAATGTCCCTCAGCGGAGCAGACTCTAAAAGTTCCGATTTTGTGCTCTGCGGCTGCAGGGAGTGGGTCCCTTCCCCTGCGGTCTCTCTTCCCGTTGCTTTGGAATCACTTTTCCAAACGTCCTACCTTTCCAAAAGTGGTCGATTTTCTGCTCCTAGAATTGCTCTTCTTCCTCTCTTCTCTCTCCTGTTGAGTATGCTGGCTTTTAGAATGATTTGATAACTATCTACATGAACTTCTGGGATCCGACTCTATCTCAACCTCCTACTTCTCTGCCGTCTTGCTCTTCCCCCTTCTAATTTTTTTTTAAACACCCTCTCCTACCCTCCCTTTCTCTTACTCCTCCTTTTCTCTTCATTTACGTCCATCTGCAAGCAGGGATTATGAAATACATATTATTTGTCAGGCATTATGCTAAGTACAGGTGATTCACAGATGCAAAGGAAGGGGTCTTGAATTTCAAAGAAATTGCAGTCTGTTAGGGAAAGTAGATGGAAAAACAATCTCTTAGGCACTGAAGGGATGAATGGAGTGCTATATTGCTTAGGGGAGGAAACAGCTAAATTTAAGTAGAGACAGTAAAATGAAGGTCAGGAAGGTAGATCAAAAGGGCTGCTAAGAGCTGTCTTTTTCTTCAAGAATGTGTAGGCTACTCAGGTGGTTGTGGAGATATTGGGGAGAATGACATTGTAGCACACAATATAGATTGAAGTGTTATATGCACAAATGGGGATTGACTTTTACATGGATAGCCTGTAGTTCTGTCGAACCTGTTATTGATGGTATTATACCTTTGTGTCCATTAAAAACACCTGAAATATTTCATAGACAAGGAATGATCTAAATCCTCTCCCCCAAAGAATCTAATTAGATCTGTATCCCAGGATGGAGAAATCAGTATTTTATTTTATATTTTATTTTATTTTATTATTTTATTTTTTCAGTGTTCCAAGATTCATTGTTCATGCCCCACACCCAGTGCTCCATGTAATACATGCCCTTCTCAATACCCACCACCAGGCTCACCCAACCCCCCCACTCCCCCCCCTCCAAAACCTTCAGTTTATTGCTCAGAGTCCACAGTCTCTCATGGTTCATCTCCCCCTCCTATTTCCCCCAATTTTAAACAACCCTGGCTGTTTCTGGAGCAGGTGGCCAGGGACTGTGGACTTATAAAATCAACCACATTTTTTTAACTCTACCATATTTTGGATTGCAAATACATTGAGAGGCCTGCCTTTGTGTTGGGGTTAGGGACCCAATACAGTTAAGTCACTCTTCACAAGAGAGGGAGAGGCTTCCAGTAGGAGGGGACTTCGGGGAACACTTTTATGGAGATATAACTGGGAAAAGAGCAAAACTGCTAAGAATTTGAAAAATGGGAGTGCTTCCTGAAGTGAAATGAAGTGGGAAAAATTGTGAAAGTCATAGTAGGGCTGAGGATGAAGAATTTCTAAGAACAGGAATTTATAATGGTTGTTTTGAAGGGTTTTGTGTGTGTGTATGTCTGTGTGTGTGGTTTTAATACAAAACCTCCTTTGCTCCACCAAAGTTTTAGCAGAGACCACTACACATATATAGTTTCCTTTGTGTGAGTGGTTTTTTTTTTCAAGACATTGAGAAAGATGCTCCGTCAGTGATGTGCTGGAGCTAGCCTATACCTGCATGGATGACCCAATTTTTAACATTTCGAGGATTTTGTGAGATAATTGTTAAATATAAGCATTGTTAAAATGAACATATATAAGCTTATGAACAAGTAAACAACACTAAAAACTAAGTTAAAAAGTAATGAACATATATCACTTTTTAACTATTCTACTGTTGTTCTGTTATCATGACTTTAGAGATTATTGATGTCATTTGCATCTATCAATTGCATGTGTTTTCCCAACTCTGCATTCAGTGACCTGATATCTTCAAATCATCATGGTGGGAAAGCTGCAGCATGGAAATTATCAAACACTACATAGAAGACAGGTTTTTTGCTTTGTTTTGCTGTTCAAGAGCTGGTTTTAAACATTGACCAACACACCACTGTCTCAGTGGACTATTTTCCTTCTTTCCTTTTTCCTTCTTTCTTTCTCTTTTGCCCATCCAATATTCGTTCTCCTTTCTTATGGCTATAATATTGCATATTTTGCTTCTGGGTATTACCTACTTAGACTAATGGCCTGTCTACTTTGGATGGCATGATACAGTGGAGAATAGGATTTAGGATAAACCAATCCACACATTCTATCCTCAGCCACAAATAATTCAAGGAAATGTACTTGACTCAGGTCAGGCTAGTCACAGTTGAAACTTCTACTTGAAATTCCAGGATTTCTGTCAGTCTCGTCTTCTGACCATAAATCTTCAGGGTAATAGCTTAGTGGTTGCTGGAATTAATTTAGTGGCTAAGAGGGAAGATGGCTTGAGAATGAAGCCAAGACTGAAAAAGAAACTATGAGCACAGAAAGTAAAGTGGACCCTGATTATATCATTTGAGTGCTAGATTAAGCTACATCTGGACTATTCACCTCCTTGAGCCAATAAATTGCTTTTTTTTTTATTAAGTTCATTTGGGAGTGCTTTTTTGCATTAGTTATATAAAACTTTTAACTGAAACAGACTGAGCCTTGTCAAAATAGTACATAACAGAGATCATTTGTATGGTCTAGTGAGAGAATCCACAAACTGGAAAAGGAAGAGTTCAGACAAAGTCTATGGAGGAGTTCAGACAAAGTCTATGGAGATGGCAAGGATACATGTGTGGAAAAAACAGCTTTTAGACTTGACAACTGGTAATGATCACATTACTTATTATGCTTAATTTTATTCTCCATTAGTTTTTGGCCTTTTAATAGTAGTTACTTTTCATTTTATTCTTATGCAGTTATAGAACCTGTATTTCTTGGTTTGTTTTATGTATTTTGTCTGAAGAGTTAGTTAAAACAGAAATTTATTGAAGTCAAAATCTGTATTGTTTTGTTTGGGTTTTAACTTGACATCACCAAGTGTTCAATAAATGCTGTTGACTGACTCACCCTTCCTTATTGCATCTTAGAGGGATTTTAATATCAAAATTTTCCCTATATTTCCATTATTTTAGGACCCTTAGAAAATTGTATATTACCCCGAAGTGCCTCAGTGAAAAAATGGATAATAACTTGGACAAATTAGATCAATAACCTATATCTGTGATAACTTATAAAGAAGGAGCTTAGGGGATATGATAGAAAATAAATTTTCTTATTAAGAAGTTCATGCATTAAGTGGGACTTAAAATAGTTTATTCCTAGGGTGACCATACATTTGAGTTTGCCTCTTATGCTAGTGAAATTATTAATAGTACTCCCTTCTCAGTAACGTCCTGTTTGAATGATAAATTACATTGTCTTGTCATTATTCCAATAGTTCCCAAATGTGGATGAGGATCTGAATTCTGTGGGGACAGTATTTTTTTAATATAGCATATTTAAAATATATAAAAATAATGTAAAACACAGTAACAATAACCCCTATGCCCACAACCAAAGATTGACAAATGTTAACATTTTGCCATATTTGCCTTAATTATTTCTTTTTAAGAAAAAAACAATATTAAAAAAAAAGAAAAAAAGAAAAAAACAATATTACAGTTAGAATTAAAGAACATCTTACCCAAGTTCTACTATCTTTTATCATCCTCTCTAGAGATAACCTTAAATTGTTGGCATATGTCCTAACTGTACATGCATTTATAATTTGATTATGTATATATTAAAGAGTTAGGTTATAGTAATTTGCATATAGTTTAGTACTGTATATGGAAAAGTCACTAAAACAAACAAAACCCGCAATATATGCTATTATGGGAACATTTTAAAAAATGTGAATATCTAAGCATGTCTCTGGTATATTAACTCAATGTTTTGAGGTTGGGACCAGAAATATACATTGACCCCAAAATAATTCTGCTATTCCAATAGCCTTGGAAAATATGATTATTGTCATATCCCACACTACTTACAATGTTTATTTAGATTTAAAGTATCTAGGGGCACCCAGGTGGCTCTGTCAATTGAGCATCCAATTCTTGGTTTCAACTCAGGTCATAATCTCATGGGTCCTGAGATAGAGCCTGGGCCTGGGGTGTGTGTGGGATGGAGTGTGTGTGGGGGGGGGGCTTTGTGCTCAGTCGGGATTCTCTCCTCCTGCCCCTCCTCCTACTCGCGTGTGCATGAGTGTTTTGCTCTCTCTCTCTCTCTCAAATAAATAATCTTTTAAAAAATAACCTGGTTTGATGGGCTAGAGAATCAGTATTGAATATGAGCACTAAACCCCAGGCATTTCATCCCAACGTGAAATCTGACAACATAAATAGGTCAATTTTCAGTTGAATTTTTTAATTCTTTTAAAATACAGCCTATAAATTTTCCCTTTATAATATCAGTATATTAGTTTCACATTCATTTTCAGGGGTGAGATGACTATGGAATTTATACCTATTATTTCAATTCCCAAATGACAGTGAGCCAATTGTGCAGTAGTTAGCACAAGATGCATAATTAACACAATTTTTAACATATTAAAAATTAAATTTAAGGAATACTTAGATGATTAAGATTTAATATATATTTGTATTTTAGAAAAGGCCCCAAACATTTTGGAAACTATTAACTGATTCAGAGACTAAATTAGAGAGTATGCTCTTAACATAGTAAATAAATAAAGGATGCTATGGAAAGCATCAGCAATGGGCTTTTAGAGTAGAAATAATTAAAGTACATAATTAAAGTAAAGCTGTAAACCTAAGTAAAGTGCAGATTCCTGATATACACTGAAAGGTATCTTATTTCAAAGAGTTTACTAAACTTATCAAAATCTTTATGATATCATATATTTGACTTCCTTAATCATCAAATGTTTGGTCTTTCTTTAACCAAAACCAACTCATCTGGTGTGCTATGGGTATATGAGTGTTTATACAATTTTCTTTGAGCCCTAAAGCAAATTGTGGATTCATTTCTTATGATGGTACTAATGGTAGAAAACAATTTAGAAGATAAACTTGGAGACTCTACCAGAAAATTCCAAGTGATATATTTTAAATATTTACATGTGTATTTACATGAGAATTCATTGATAGAGTCTCACCACCATCCTTCATCAATGAGACATCAATCAGAGTTAATTGGAAAGGCAGGGACACATTCACAAAATTTCATCAAAAGATTTAATAGTGTCACTCTCTGTTTCTAAAAGTTACAGTGAATTTGGCACCTCATCTTTTTACTTAGTCTTTTGGAATCTCAAGATAATAGAAAGGGAATAATGTAATAGATAGGATAATTTGGGAAGAAATTGTGTTTGCAACCATGCTATTAAATAAATTACCCTCTAAGGGAGACAACAATAGAAAAGATTTTGGCTCTAGCAATTGGATAAAGATAAGCATTCAAAATGAGACAACCAGGGCTAGGGGTAGATAATAGCTTGTCCATCAGGGACAATGTTGCCAATTAATGCTAATAGCATATAGAATTTCACAATATTGCTGCTGGTCATGCTTAGAATATTGTTAACATCAGCATGCCTATCCTTTATTAAACATCTAGAATGAAAAGGTGGGGAAAAATTGAATCACAGCTTCTTTATTGAAGGTAAAGGAGATTTTAATGAGAATCAGTCTAAAAGAAAGTGTTTTAGGAGAAAAAAGAGATGGTTTCACATTTTTCTTGATTATGTAGAGAGATTTCAATTGTGGACTGACAAAAGTTTTGACCCCATTAATCTACTAGTTAAATATTACAAGTGCCTGGGTCTGTTTGTGATAATAGAAGTGTTAAGACAGTTGAGGCCACTGCCAATTAAAGTACCCCATGGTACGCATACAGGATGCTATGAGAGCATGTAAGAAAGTTATTTAACTCAGACTTGAGGGTCAGGAAATACTTTCCACTGAGAGACACCTAACTGAACTGAAGAAAAGGTTTTGAGTTAAGCTAAAAGAATAGTGATGGCAGCATTAAGGTGCCTGGTAAATTTAACAGCATGCCCAAAGACCTGTAATAAGGATAATATGCTTAGATAACTAGAATAAGTTTACTTTGATAGAATCCTATGAGAAGGGGCACCTGGGTGGCTCAGTTGGTTGGGCGACTGCCTTCAGCTCAGGTCATGATCCCGGAGTTCCGGGATCGAGTCCCATATCGGGCTCCCCGCTCTGCGGGAAGTCTGCTTCTCCTTCTGACCTTCTCCCCTCTCATTCTCAGTCTCTCTCTCTCTAATAAATAAATAAAAAATCTTAAAAAAAAAGAATCCTATGAGAAGTAGCAATTCAAAGTAGTTAGAAACATAGCTGATAAATCATGCAATGGTAGATATTTGAATTTTATTATAGAAACTGTGAATAGATATCAAGGACCAGACATGATCAGGCTTGGGTTTTAGAGAGATTTCTTTAGGGAAAATAATTAGGTGAAAGCACAATTGGAGGCAGGGGGAGATTTCAGTGGTCCAGGAGAGTCTGGACAAGGATAGTGACAGTTAAGAGTACTAGGGAGATTTGACAGATTTCAAGGATAGTACTGATAGACCTGGGTGATTAATTGAATGAGGTCAATGATGAGGGAGCAAAAGGAATGAAGAGTAACATCCGCTCCACATTGAATGTTTGTGTAGGTGGACAGGACTATAATAGAGAGGTGCCCTTGAATGCAGTAGAAATTATCGAAGCAGAAGATTATTTGAGAACATAAAAATTAAGTATAAGTCAAATCTTTGTGACAGGAGTTAGTGCATTTAGAATCCGATGTTCATAGAAGTTTCTTGGCTGGGTTAGTTTCATGAGAATCACTAGGATTTAGATATTAACTAGAATTATTAAGAGTGAGTGAGATGTCTCAGTATATAAAAAGAAAAGAGATGAAGGCTCAGCATAGACTTCCCCTGAGATAAACTAACAGAAAAGCATTTCTAAACAAGGAAAAGCCCAGGGATTTGAAATGAAGAGTTGAAGTTACAAAATGTCAGAAGAATTGGGACATGTAGAGAGATTTGTTTGTTACAGGATTCAGCTGCCACAGAATGGCATGAGGAGAGAGGGTTCACTTAGAAATGGGGAGATGTTGAGTTCCAACAACTAAATCAGCTTATGTTTATGATACTGACATCAGAGCAGGAAGCATGTTGAGATTACCAGAACCCATGTTTTGAAAGGAGTACTTCCAGTGGTTCCCTGGCAGGTGAATTTGATGTCCTGGTCTCCTACAGGTGCTTTATTTTCAGAAACTATGTAGACCTTTGACAAACATTAGAACTAGAATTCTGATAAACAGAATCAGTTTCATATTTCCATTAGTGTGGTTTCAATATTTCAATAGTCACAGTCTAAAGAGTATGTCTTTTATGGAAGAACAGGCATAGGATTTCAGAGATTTAGTCCGTCCTCTGAATTTTTAAATCTAAGGGTTTGAATGATTTTATTAGAAATTATGACCCCCAAGATTTTCATATTTTCCCCCTTTCTGCTTATAATAATACAAAGTAATTTTTGTTCTTCACAAAATACAAAATATTTTTGTTCCTTGCTCTTAGTATTTTTAAAAAAGATTTATTTATTTATTTGAGAGAGAGAGAGAAAGCAGGAATGAAAGGGACAGAAGGAGGAGAGAGAGAATCTCAAGCAGACTCCACATGAGTGTGAAGCATGAACTGTGGCTCTGTCTTACAACCATGAGATCATGACCTGAGCTGAAACCAAGAGTCAGATGCTTAACTGACTGCACCACCCAGGTGCCCTACTTTTAGCATTTTTGCGAAAATTTTATGAAATATATGAATTTTTAAATCACCGTTCTTCAGTAACATGTATTTTTTAAAAAGTAATAATAATCATCACCCAAGAATCATTTTGTTGTGTTGCTCTTTGAGAATTTGAGTAATAATGACACTGGAAAATATATGGGAACTCAAGTTTTTCAATGAAAGTTTTAGTTCCTAAAATATATTATGCTTGAAGATGAGATCTGCTTTCACACAAAAAAGTCTTCTAAATCATTTTTAAATTATAATTCACACTTTGATCTTACATTTCCAGTTTATCTTTTGAAATGTGTATTGTTGTTGACAACAACTGTACTACCTATCATAGTTTAAATCAAAGGACTTATTATTTCTATTATCTGAGAATTAAGCATGAATTTATAGAGATAGAGATACTTGTGTTTTCAGCTTAGTCGTCACAGCAACAAATACTAGAACTGATCTGTGAAATTAATGAGATTCTGACAAATATTTTCACTGAAAATTAATATTTTGTTTTGCTCTTTAGAATAGACTATATTTTTGTTTCCTCCAGTATATTTAAATGAGCTTTCTGTTCCTTGCAAGAAGTATTAATAGACTATGTAAGAGATTACATACTAAAATTTAGACCCAACAAATTTCTTATATTTGTTTTCTTGGTGTATAAATTAGGACAGAAACCCACTGTGACTGACCAAAATGAAAACTGAACTGCAGAAACCCAGTGGCTTATTTTTTTCTTATGTAAAGTTAGATGCAAGTCAAGCAGCCTTTCTTTATCTCTAGGCTGCACAATGTGTAATGCATGGCATGCAGGGATATAGCGCTAAGGAAGAAGAGGAACACCAGTGGTTAACAACCTTGCTTACTTCTATTTAAGGTCCATTGACTAGAAGAACAGGTTAAATAACTGCAATTTATCTATAAAAAGGCTAGGGAAAGCAGAGGAAAAATCAAAAAATACTTACTGAACACTGACTGCTTTGGTCACACTATGGGGTTCCTAGAACTGGAGAATAGTTAAAGAATCCAGACTCCAGAAAGCTTGAAGCAAGGGAATCTGGGAAACTAAGGCTCTCAGAGGAGAAAACAAAGTCTTTGGAGAGCATGCACCTTTCTGCTCCCTTCTGACTCTTCTTGCTTGAATCATTCACTCATGTAATTGTAATTATTTATTTCTTACGTTATTAAATTGATTTATAGGAACTTTGTATACATATTGGATATGAGTCCTTTTAAAATTATATGTTTTATATAATATATATATATATATATTATAGGTATTAAAGGTATATAGCCTATATACCTTTGCATTCTTTGGCTAGGTATTTCACTACCTTAATTTATTAATAAATAAATTAATTTGATGAACTGATATTCTTAATTTTATCATTTTCCCTGATAGTATTATCTGTAACTTATATAAAAGCTATTTTTTTGTATAAGAATATGAAGATATTCCTTTATATTATTTTCCTTTTATATTTATGTCCATAATCTCCATGAAACATTTTTTTGTAGGCTATGAATATAAATCTAATTCTTTTTACTTTTAACAATATCCAATTTCTAGCATCATACACCGAAGAGTATCCTCTCTTCATTGCTATACAGTGTATATTTTATTTATTTTATTTATTTATTTTTAAAGAATTTTTTCTCCCCTAATATGTTTATTTTAATTTTTCAGTGTTACAAGATTGATTGTTCATGCACCACACCCAGTGCTCCATGCAATACGTGCCCTTCTCGATACCCACCACCAGGCTCACTCACCCCCCCCACCCCCTCCCCTCCACAATCCCCTCAGTTTGTTGCTCAGAGTCCACAGTCTCTCCTGGTTCATCACCTCCTCCGATTTCCCCCCATTCACCCTTCCCTTCCTTCTCATGATGCCCTCCATGATTTTTTTATACTCCACACGTAAGTGAGACCATAAGATAATTGACTCTCTCCGTTGACTTATTTAACTCTGCATAATCTCTTCTAGTCCTGTCCCTGTTAATACAAAAGTTGGATATTCATCCTTTCTGATGGAGGCATAATATTCCATTGTATAGATGTACCACATCTTCCTTATCCATTCATCTGTTGAAGGGCATTTTGGTTCTTTCCACAGTTTGGCTCTTGTGGCCATTGCGGCTATGAACATTGGGGTACATGTGGCCCTTCTTTGTACTGCATCTGCTTCTTTGTGGTAAACACCGAGTAGTGCAATTGCAGGGGCATAGGGTGGCTGTATATTTAATTTCCTGAGGAATCTCCATACTGTTTTCCAAAGTGGCTGCCCCAACTTGCATTCCCACCGACAGTGGAGGAGGGTTCCCCTTTCTCCACATCCTCTCCAGCATTGGTTGTTTACTGTCTTG
>JAPYYJ010003188.1:0-11862 GCA_028533885.1 Nasua narica | reverse complement strand
ATATATATATATATATATATATAAACCAAAACAGACCATTAAATAAATCAGATGGTCAATGTAAACTGGTAATCAGAAAGTCTGGCATATAGTAAAAAAAGACATATTTGCAATCATCATAAGGCCAAAACTTTCTTTTTAACTCAGAGGGGAAGCAATGAATTTTTTCAACATGAAATTTTGAGTGTAATTTTCTACATATTTTAAACTTGTTGAGAACTGTAATTATGATTTAGCTCCAGACCTCAGCTTCACCATCACGTTTATTTATCTTTTATGCTTTGTGTAATGAATTTTCCCTATCATGTTTCAAAATTAGATTTCCCCCATACTCTGCTACATAAGAACACAGAAGTGACACGCATCACTATTTACAAAATTATATTTGGCAGAAAATACTACCTGTAGTGTATAAGTTGCTTCATAGGCAGTTTCTAAAATACTCCAAAGTTAACAGGTTTAGATGATAAAAGGTTAACATTAATGTAAATTATTTCATTTGGTTTTAATGAACTATTTCCCAATAATCCTCACTTTCATATTCAGAACTAGGGTTCTCTGAGTTTTCAACATTCAGAAACCTTTGTTTAATGATTTTCCACTTATCTACTCATAAACACACCTTCGGATTATCTTTTGACTTATCTGTCCTTCTAGAAGAAGACAATAAAGCATTCATAGTGGCTTGCTATGGCTACAAAGAGGTTCTAAATCCTTTAAACAAATGGTTACAATCTCATTGTCTCATCTACTTCATGGTGATATAGGCTCCCGTCATTGAGTTCTGTTGAACTTGTAGTGTCTCAGAGTCACAGATAAGCTTTAAAGAGTGGAGATAACTTTTATTTGTCACGGGCAATAAAACCAGCATCTTCACTGACTATCTGACAAGGAGGCATCTGATGATGCAGATCCAGTCAAGCAGAACACAAATCTAAATAGTGTCTGAAGGGCAAGGTAGTAAAGGCATCCACAGTATAAAATCTACACTAAAATTATGCGGCAATGAAAGAAAATTAGGGAACAAGGAACAAAGGCTAACACAGATTCCATCACAGGAAAATACAATAGTAAACATAAATCTTTCCATCAAGAACCTCTGATACTGTCCATTCAATTCATTTTTATTGGAAAAAACCTGTTTCGCTTTATATATCTCAGGCCTCTCCCTCCTATGAAAAGTCATAGTGTGTCTGCTTATATATTCAATTTTTATGAGTCTAGCATGTAAGTATATTCTGAATTTTTCTGCATAAAATGTTAATTTCTGTATTTTGGTTTTGGAGATACACACATCTATATACATTGCACTTCATATGGCTTAATGACTGTTGATTTATTATATTTTTAAGTTGCTGCTTTTTCATTGATGATGGGTTCCATTTTGCCCTTGTAACCATTTGTCTGAGAGCGGGAAGGAATCTGGAGTATTGAAACACAATTAAATCTTTCATAAACGACATCACAACGTGATATCCCCAAGTAACCAATAAGAGCAATTAGCAACTTCCACCATTTGGATTTCTTCTGATATCTCCCTAAAATTCCCTTAAATTAATCTACCCATAACATGTAATTGGTTAATGTAGTTATTACTGTTTTAAAGTGTTTTTTTCTAGGAGGTACAACCGAAGACATGCCAAAAAGAATTAACTATGGTTGCTTGAGAAGAAAATAGTGGGTCAAAAGCATTTATAAAAATATTAGATATAGATCACACTTATGGCTATAATTTTATTTCAAAAAATCTGATTCTTATAGAAGAATTGGTTTTAAAAATAAAGTATAATTATATTTATAACAATACAATATTAATATACAAATAACAATCTTTCTTTTTTTAAAAAATTTTATTTATTTATTTGACAGAGAGGAGAGAGATCACAAGTAGGCACAGAGGCAGGCAGAGACAGAGGGGGAAGCAGGGTCCCCGCCAAGCAGAGAGCCCGATGCGGGACTCAATCCCAGGACCCCGAGATCATAGCCTGAGCTGAAGGCAGAGGCTTTAACCCACTGAGCCACCCAGGCACCCCACAAATAACAATCTTTCTTAAATTTCTTAAAAATACTGAATGTGAATATTTCCATTGTACATTGTCTAAAAAGTTAAAAAAGGATCTTTGTTTTCTTTCTAAATCTTTCTTATAAAATTCAAGAGAATAAATGGAAGGTATTATTTGCTTGAACTATTCAGATAAACATTTAAGTTCTCAATTTCACCCTGTGAGATTTGGCACAGAGTAAGTAAGTCTCTTTATTATTCAGTTTCCCTTCAGTTTCTTTGCTATGACATCTCTGGCTTTCTTGACTCCATTATCTTCCAGTGACACCTGACTGGAGGTGGAGAGGACATGACAACAAAAACTTCTGGGGGAGCTAGTGACAGCTACCTGGAGCTGTCACCTGTCCATGCCTGCTTCCTGGCTCCATGGTACACAGTTTGGTTGATGACTTTAATTCTTATTTCCTTACTCCGCTTCTTGGGACAACTTCCATGTTACCTCTCTAAAGAATACTCCAAATGACTCACATCTGTTTCCCCTAGTGCGGGTGCAAATTAGATCCAAAAGATCAGTGAAATCTAATTTCAAGCTTTAGTCCTAAATCCTTGGCTGGAAACTAGAATGTGTCTTTTATTCCTTTCTTGTCTTTGGCTAAGCCACTCAATATTTTAGCAGAGTAAGTGCTTTTCTTCGCTCTTGCTCTCTCTTTCTTTTTGGGTGGGGTTAAATCTGATTTTCAAAATGTGCAAATTCTCAGTTCTTAGATGTTCAGCTCTTCAGGACCCTGCTCTTTGCACTCTCTGTTCAAATTTAATCTCTCTGAAGTTTCTGGATATGTCATTTTTGTAATGAGAACTTTTTTTTCAGGCCTCCTTCAAGCTCCTTCAACCCCTCTTAAGAGAGCAAATATTTTAATTAAGATGAATTATTTTGTGAAAGTGTTAGTGTTCCTTTTGATATCCTGATTTTGTTCATTTTTTTTGCTTTTTCTCTCTTTTTTAAAATACCTGGATAAATATATAATTACTATATAAATTTTATGTAGTAATGTTATATATTATATAAAATATTATATATTTATATATAAAATATGTGATATATAAAATATAATTATTATATACACACATTTGCACTTGCAAACATAATGACTTTAAAAATCTTTTATGTGAATTATTTTTACATGAGAAAGAAAAGCCAAAAGTTATTCTGAACTTTCATATCTACTCCATGAATGTAACAATGAGGATCATCTCCTAATAACAGCTTTCAGATCACCTGAAATCTTATCTAACGAAATTTTACAGCCTTATAGATTCCGAGCCTCAGACATACTGAGCTGCTCAGACATATCACACATTGTCAAGACTCCATATTTTGTTCGTGCATTTCTTCATTTGGGCCCATTGTTTCTTGAAAACTTTTTCAGTATTTAAATATTTAGCAAATTCTCAGGCTGGAGTTTATAAATCTAAACAGGTGTCCTTCTTGCAGGGTGTCCCAAAGTTGTAATAAACTATTATGAACTGTGACTACCCAAAAGGAAATCTGATACTGAGCATTTCACACACATATTTGTTTCCATATACATCTTTGCTCTTTAATGAGTACCAATCAATAACTTCCAAAACTTAGTTCAACTGGGGGGGACACACTGGTATTGGCAATGAGGAATCACAAAGGAGGGTGTCTGAATTGTAAATAGATTGCTCTGGTGGTGTTTGGAGAGGTAGAGGGGTGTAAGGAATGGGATTTTTACTGTGGAAGTCCAAAACACTATGAGATTCAACCACGATTATAGCAGAAGGGATGAAGACAGTTTTTGAGGCATTTCCAAGGGAAAAAATCAATAGAAATGTGTAGCTAATTGAATGAAAGGGGAAAATAAAGTTCAAAAAGGACACTAGGCATTCTAACTTATGTAAATGAATGAATAGGGGCTGTCAATGGTGAGACCATTGAGGTAGAAATTTGTTTAGAAAAGGAAAAGGTCATTTTGGTTTTGGAAATGTCAATTTTGAGATTTTAGTGGAAATCCATGTGGATATATCCAGTTTGAAGTGAGATTTTAGGCTCAGGAGTCTGGCAAAGAGATCCAGGCTGGAAATAGTGTTTGTGAATCACCGTGATACCAGTGGAATTAGAAACTATATGTGTAAATGAAATTACCAAGTATTAAAATGATGATCCTTTTAATCCTTGGTTGCAAGGTATTTACCTTTCTTTAATAATGACAATTATGGACAATTAAAATTGAATTGAATTGCTTTTCTTGAGGAATTTTTTTTAATGTGATTATTTTCATCTTAGAGATAAGGAAAATAGAATAATACTTTTTTCTGAGTTCTCGTTCTGACCAATATTAACTCTATTAAGAAAGTCAAATAATGACCAAAAATAGAGTAGACTTAATAGAAGACTAAGGCTGATATCAAGGGTTAAGACATCCATGGTTTGAGGTGCCTGGGTGGTTCAGTTGGTTAAGCATCTGCCTTTTTGGCTCAAGTCATGATTCCAGGGTCCTGGGATTGAGCCCCATGTCTGGCTCTCAGCTCAGCAAGGAGCTTGCTTCTCCCTCTGCCCCCTGCTCCTGCTCCTGTTCTCTCTATCTCTCTCTCTAATAAATAAAATAAAATAAAATAAAATAAATAAAATCTAAAAAAAAAAAAAAAAACAACTATGGCTTCTCGTCCTGCTTGTATGGATCATACATTGAGACCTAGAAGTGTATCATTAAAGGCCCTTGTTTAGGCAATGAAAGTGGAGCTAATAGTAGCCTACAATATTCAAATGTAAATGAGTCCTGACACACTCATTACTAGTCATATCTATCCTAAGGGTAAATATCTAGTTTCAGCTGTGATCCAAGGGTGATAGATTAGTGAGAGGTGAGTTATTGGTACCAACACCTCTTCATATAGTACACTTCTTAAAATATTTAGAAAATGTTAATTTTCTAAAATTATATTTTCTAAAATGTGATAATTTAGATTAGACTGGAAATTTGAAATATTTTTTCCAAATCTTATTTCTTCTAGAAAACATCATTGCCATCTGGAACAAGTATGTAAAAACTGATCTAATGCTTCTCTTGGATTATTAACATTAATTTTATTCTTGAGCTAAGTCAATATGAGAATAAGTAGCACAAATTTTATAATTTATTAGAGTTATTTATAAGGATAGCGAAGCTGTTTTTCTTTGATGTTCATGTAAAGCATTTATAAACTTGGGGCTTTGCATTATAACAAAAGCAGTATGTGGGAAAAAAATCATCCAATATGTAAAATACAAAAACAAGCCGACTTGATTAGAGACTGAGATTAATGAAAACATTTTATTTTTATGTCATTTTTAAAACAATTCAAATTATCTATTTACTTACTTATACTATAAAGTAACATACTTAAGGATGGAAAATGGCTTGTTACAACAGATATAATACATTCAAATTCTTTTGATGGAGAATTAGGGGAAAGAGAAAAAATAATTGCTTGAAAATTATATGGCAGTATAAGGAAATTTAATACCATGAGATGCATTGCAGTTAGCTCTGAACAAGATGGAGAATTACCATGAGCCATTGACTAACTCCACCAAATCCAAACACAAGGAAGAAACAAAAGTGAAACTATATTTCTTGTAGTTAAACATAAAGCTGTGTGTCCCCACAAATCTTGAGGATACTCAAGGTGGTTCTGTCACATTGTGAACAGAGTTCTAGGGTCAAAAGTGACTGAGCACAGATGTTATAGCTTAGACTGGGAAGGTGGCATTTGTCATTGTGGCATTTTCTATTTCTCCATTACTCTAGGAAGATCACTAATGGCTCCATTATACTTTGGGGCAGGAAAATAATAGCAATATCCTAATATCAATCAGAGAGATGGTAATTTGGGGGTAATGTTGTAGCCTGGCTGGGATAAGGAGCCTACAATAACAAGTACAGATTGCTGCCCAGCCTTGAGTGCTGTTATATTTAACAATTGTTGTTAGGCACAGCCACTGACTAGTCAGAAAAAACAATGGCTACAGTGATAACCATGAAGAAGTGTACTATACCCTACTCCTGACTGATACAAGTGGTATCTTGGAGTGGTGGTTATGGAAATCTCTTCTGTGCCAGCCACTATCTCTTTACTTATTGGAGAGTAGAGTGACAGGTGCAAATGAGGGGCTCAAAACAGCAACTTTTAAAAACATTTTCCCAATCTGTATAGTTGTCAGGGTGCACAACTGCTAAATATGAGCCCTATCTCTAAGTCAAGCCAACCTCCCCTCAAATCCCAATCAGTAGACTAGTAAATCACAACAGCTAGAGGAAGCAGTATAAAAGATCAGTAGCAATGAGAAGTTTCTGGGAGGTTTTCTGCAGGGTAATTTTGCAGTGTTAGGTGTCAGAGTTAGGGAATGATTGAACTCAATTTGATACCTCAAAGGCTCTGCTCTGAGACATATTCTCCACCTCCCTACCCACTCCCTCTAAGGAACCCTAAGTTCTCTCCCATGGAAGAATGGGTGAAAATATTAGCATATTGGAATCACTGGCATATGATTGTGTAATAAGTGTATGTATTTGCATAAAGTATATAATGGTTGTATCTAAAACAATTTACTGAGGAGGAAGATCAAGTCCAACATTCTCCAGGGCAAATATCTAAAAGAAATAGATTTTTAAAAGTGAGATAAGAGAAAAAAAAGTGAGATGAGAGATACAAAATATAGAAAATAAATGCAAAAATGTCAACATTTGTATCAAAAGAGGAAAAAGGAGTCTCAAAAGAGAAAAAAGTATAAACAAGTAAAAAATGTTAAAAGAATTTAGTTCCTTCAACTAAAGAAAAATACTGGTTCTCAGCTGAAAACTGATGGAATGTCTTAATGTGATGTTATTATAAAAAGGAAAAAGCATTACAAAAGTAAAAGTATTATAGGGAAATATTTAAGAAGATTTATGAAGATTTAAAAAAGGTAAATTCTAAAATCGAAGAGTATTGATTGCTCTTAGACTTTTCAGCAGCTTGCTGGAGGCAAGGTGACTACCAAATAATATTTTCAGGTTGATAAAGAAAAAGGCCTTTATGAAAGGAATTTTATAGCTTGATAAACTATCTTCTAAATCTGAAAGATAATAAACATTAAAAAATCAGAGGAGGAGTGCCAGGGTGGCTAAGTCAGTTATGTGGCCAATTTTTGATTTCAGCTCAAGTCATGATCTCAGAGTCCTGAGATGGAGCCCCTTGTAGGGCTCCCCACTCAACAAGGCATCTGCTTGAGATTTCTTCTCTACCTATTTGCCTGTTTGTGTGTTCTCTCTCTTGAAAATAAATGAATAAATCTTTTTAAAAAAATCACAGAAGAAATTAAGGGTGTATTTAAATAATTTTTAAATTATATAACAAAAATTTGATTTACATATTAGAAGGTAGGAAAAGACACAATATTAAGCACAAAATAAGATGGGTGAAGAAATTTCTAATATAATCAGAATACAGGAAGTATATGTGAAATCAGTAAAAGAGAGACCACTTTTTGGATACAAATATACAATCTAATATTACTTAGCTAAGAAAATACTATTTGAACAAATACATAATAAGCTTAAGCAAAAAGATAGGAAAATATGTACTAAAAGACAACATTAGGTTCAAAAACAAAATTAAAATATAAACATCAAAGGAGATAAACAGGAGCATTACATATTGGTAAAGGGGAGGAAGACCTTCCTCTGCCCTATGGTCCTTCTAGTTGGACTTAGAAACAAATTGACATGAGACAGATTAACAGGAGAAAATCAAATTTAAGAGCTGTGTTATGGGGAATCCCCACATGCGTGAAATTCCAAAGACAATGAGGCAACATGAAGCTTATATGAGCTAAGAAGAGGGGTAGCTGTCTGAGGAGACAAAGGGGAGGAAGACGATTAGCAGGAAGGCTAATGGAGATGTTTGGGAAAACCAGGTTGCCCTATTACATAGTTATGTTCCTTAGGTAAAGTGGAGTCTCTGTTAACAGCTCTCTTCCCAATACAAGCTCTCCTTCCCAAGGTAAATTTAGGCAGTTAAAGCTGAGATGAGGTGAGAGGGGAGGAGAGAGAACTTTTCCTGCATCTTCTGGGTTTTGGGTTTTTATTACTTTTAACTCAAAATAATCTTTATGCCAAAGTGGCCCATCTTGGAGCAGCCTGCCCTGGGCCTCTGCAGGAATAATTAATCATGGTCTTCTATACTTATAAATTTAAAAATCAAAAAATCTAGAATTCCAAAGAGAAACCAGAATTACATCAAAATGTATAGTGGGATATTTCAACATCTCCCTCTCAGACACTAAGAGATTACTATAATATTTAATACATAAGGATATCACAGATTTGAATATGAAATTAAGCTTGTACTAATATATATGAATATATATATAGATTAAACCCAACAAAGAATGGCTATTCTTTTGGGGAATCACAGGGAATATTCATATACACACACATGCATACACAGAGTTGGCTATGTGGTAGGCCATTTGCAAAGGAAGCCTGATGTTTCAAAGAATAATATCATGTAGACAATATTTTTAGAACATACTACAAAAAACTAGCACATTTATATCCAAGTACACAGCACTTTCCAATAAAAACTTTACACTGCATGCTAAATACTTCTCCCTCTATCTTTTTCTCTGCACACGGTTTACTTTTCACCAAGCTCTTCCCTCAACTGTACCTTCGGATCACGTCCCTGCTCTCCTCAGAGTCGTGCTCTGACTGCTGGCTGGCACCTCTCTCAGGGATACTATTCTGGTATTTTGGTGGATGTGATTCTCTATTATTATAGGTAGAATTCGAAGCAAAGGACTGGGGAGGCTGGGGATATAGAGACAGTGGAGGTGGGGGGAGGAGGGGAGGGAGAGAGAGAGAGAGAAAGGGAGACATTTTTCCTTTGCCTCTTCTTATGTATGATTGCTTACACACTGTGCTTTCCTTTTATCCTTTTTTCCCCTTTTTTCTTAAGAGAGAGAGATAACTCTTACATATGTGATTGGGGATGGGGGTGGATGGGAGTTGGGGAGAGGAGCAGAAGGAGAGGGAGAGAGAGAATCCCAAGCAGGCTCCAGGTCCAACACTGAGCCCCACATGGGGCTCATCTCAGGACCCTGAGATCATGACCTGAGCTGAAATCAAGAGTCGGATGCTTACCCAACTATGGAACTCAGGCACCCCTCTTTCACTCTTTTTTAAAGAGCCTGTCTTTTGGCAGCAAATTCTACATCTCTTAGAAAGGAGGACAAAGATTTGGGGCCTTGCAGCTTTCTCCTTGATTTTGCATAAACTAGAGACTTTTGGATTGCTCTAGGGTTTTTCTGTGATGGGGTGATAGATATGCAGTTCAGGAAGCATTCCCACAGAGAACTCCATAGGATATCAAGATAGTATATCTGACTGCAAATCAACTACCTGATTTTTAGTGGGATAATTGGCTGGGGATTTTATCTGTTCTTGTGGCTGATGCCAATAAGCGAGTGTGTTTATTAAAAATTTATTTACAGAACACAGATTGATTTCACTAGGGCTGCATCGCCAGCCACTGCAAAGGAGAAGTAAATAATTTCTTCCAGAGCATTTAGGAATCCACTATTGTAACAGAGTTAGTATACATTGAAAGTGAATATCAGGATGTAATAGTTAAGTGATGAGCTTTGCAATATAAAACACAAAATGAAATCTATCTAGAAAACAAACTAGAATAGGTTTTGATTTACATATAGACAATATAATCTCCACCATTCTGAATTAAAGGAAAAGGGGCATAGATCAAATAGAGTCAATTACCTAATTATGCAAATTATATTGAGGATAATTACAATGGGATTGTATAGTGGTACAAAAGTAAGATTTGGTTTCATATCCCTTAATTAGTGAGAGTAATATTAGTGAAAATGAAAGGGACAAATTAGAAGAAAACACTATTTGAGTTTATAATTTACACCATCTGAGTAAAGCAAAAAATTACAGGGTCAGGATCCAAAGATACAGTATTTTAATTGTCTGATTAGTTTTAATCAATTGTAAATCTGAAGCTTATTGCAGGAAAGGAAATCTACACTTAAATATATGAGTATACAACTAAGTCATTTTATCATCTGCAACTTTATACTTAAAAAAGTATGAATAATAATCTGATTATAAAAAATAAAATAAAAACATAACTTCATATTTGGTGCATATTCCAAATACTGGCTAGAGGCAGTAGAATGGATGTCTGAAGATACAATGAAAGATGGTGACAAAGTAATATATGAAAATATAGCTGAGTATCTAGGCACCATTTTTCCCCTTGGGGATATATTTATATTCATCCTGGGACATATGGAAAAGTAAGGTATCTAAAAAGTATTGATAATTTGGCTTGAATTTTCATTTATTTTATTGCTAAAATGAATTAGTCTCTATAGTTCTTTTCAATTAAAATTATATATATGACTTTAGGAGAGAATGATGGTATATAAGATTTTGGTTATTATCAGGAAATTACTAGGAAAGGACTCCTATTTTAGCAATTCAAGTTATGAAGATATAATTCACTTTTGTTTCATGTTGATGTTTACAAAGATTTGAGTCTTGAAAACAATGCCATCCATGATATTTATTGTAATTCACTAACTGATCAAATTATACCTGTAAAATCTCTGCTCTGGACAAAAAAATCTTCCAAATTCTGATCCATAGATGTTTTGATGATATGATAGCAAAACATTGCATATGAAGAGAGTGAATTTTCTCACAGCTAAGTCAGATTAAATTTTCACTCCTGTGGTTCCATAGTAATATGAAAATGCATGTACCCTATAGCATGGGGATTCCATTTTGCAGTTATTTACTTTAGAGAAATTTGTGTGAATGTGCATAAGGGCACAAATTTAATGCAATATTGTTGATCATAATAAAAATCAGAAATAACTCCACTTCCAGTGGTTGCATAAATCATGGTGTATGCATATCGAGGAATACCATGCAATTACAATGAATGATCTAGATCTGTGAATTAAATCCACATTTATCATCAGGACATCTCAAAAACAATGCTGATTGAAAAAAAAGTTGTATGTCCTGTAAGTCACTTATGACAATAAAAGAATATACCCTCCATGGGCGCCTAGGTGGTTCAGTTGATTAAGCATCTGACTCTTGGTTTTGGCTCAGGCCATGATCTCTGGGTTGTGAGACTGAGCCCCAGGTTGGGCCCCACACTGGGTGTGGAGCCTGCTTGATTCTCTCTCTCCCTCTCTCTCTGCCCCTCTCCTCCCACTTACTCACATGCACTCTCTCTTCCTCTCTAAAAAAAAAAAAAAGGGAGAGAATACACTCTCTAAACAATATTTTTGTGGAGATAAACACAAAACACACACACACACACACACACACACTGAAAGGGCACACGCCAGATTTAGGATAATAGCTTCTTCTAAGGAGGGATAATGAAAGAAATAACTTTTTTTTTTTTAAAGATTTATTTATTTATTTATTAGGAAAGAGACAGTGAGAGAGAACATGAGAAGGGAGAAGGTCAGAGTGAGAAGCGGACTCCCCATGGAGCTGGGAGCCCGATGTGGGACTCGATCCCGGAACTCCGGGATCATGACCTGAGCCGAAGGCAGTCGCTCAACCAACTGCGCCACCCAGGGGCCCAAGAAATAACTTTATATGTAAAATATTTTACATCTTTAATTTGAAGATGAGGAACAATGATGAAGAGTTAACACTGGTCAGTTATAAGTTTTAAGAACATGAGCATTGTTGCCTATTTAAATATTTTAAAATATTTAATCCATTTAAATATTTAAAAACTGCTCTTTTAATAACTGTTCACAA